>JASUDE010000452.1:0-39065 GCA_034509685.1 Colletotrichum cereale | reverse complement strand
TAGATACCTAAGCTAGTAGTACTATAGCTTTATATCTCTATATATAGGTTTTCTTTATATTACTATAGTATAGTAGTACCTTTTCTATAGTAGTAGAGGTATATCTTTAGTACTCCTCTATAAGATAAACGTAGCTATATCGTTAGATTTTATAATAAAGTAGTATTTAAGTACGTATTAATTATTTCTTTTAGTAATATACCTAATTAATAAGCAGTTAGATTAATAGAGGTAGTTATTTCTTAAGCTAGTATCCTACTAAATACCTATCTTTTTTAGTTAGTTAAAAGAGATAAGGTTTATAGTAAAATTATAATAAAAGGTTACTTTATAAAGGTGTATTTTTACTAATCTATTATTACTTTTTATATATACTTTAGCTATCTTATATCCTTTAATTATAATAGGCTTTATACCTACCTAAAGGTAGTCTCCTATAGCTATACTATATAAGTTTTTAGACTATATAGGGTTATTAAATACATAATTAGTTACTTCTAAATTAAGTAGTACTAACTCCTTTAGTATATATATTAGTAGTAAGAAGTAAAAAGCTATAAGTACTATTACTTAGTAGTAACTATATAGTTACTCCCCTTATTAGTAAATCTTTTATACCCTTTTTATAAGATATAGTAAATTATTAAGTTACTTTTTAACTTACTATCTTTACTACTAAAGTTATAGCTTTTCTCTATTTTAGTAAGGGAGATACTATTTCTTAAAGATATACTAGTATTTACTTAGGTAGTAAAATCTATTATAAGCTTTATATTTATTACTATAGTGTAATTTATTACTATAGCTATCCTTTTAGTAATATTACTTTTTATATAGTAAATCTTTATAGTTACTATATAAAACTTTAGTTATAGTAGTTAAGCTAAAAGCTTTATAGCTAGCCTAGCCTTAAGGCGTATTATTAATTATAGTTTTAAAAGTCTTATAGGCTACTTTTAGTACTTTACTTTACGTTAACTAATTAATATTTATATTAGTAGCTTTTACTATAGTAAACGTATTTATTTATAATAATAATAGGCTTTACTAAAGGATTTACTAAAGCTTTATAAACTAAAGCTTTAGGCGTAGTAAAGTTACTATTTCTATACACTTAAGAGCTTTATATATATTATCTTACTTAGTTAACTATACTTTAGTTTCTTTTTTTATTATAAGTTATTTCTATATAGCCTTTTTATAAACCTTTTTATATTTACTACTAGCTATTACGCCTTTCTTACGTTAGTTAATACCTATAGTGTTTATAAGGTTAGTTATCTATTACATAAGGTTTTTACTAAAGTAGTAGTACTAAGTAAAAAAGGAGTTTCTAACTAATTAGTAAATAACCTCCCTTATATTAGTAAATTACTTCTTCTATTTCTTACGTTTTTTTACTTACTTAGTATACTACGCCTACTTAAGTTTAAAGACTTTATAGTCTTTATAGCTAAGGTCTATTAGTTATTTAGCTTTTACTCTTACTAAGATATTTATAGTCCTTAAGGTAGTTATACTAAATTATATAGCTTAGCTACTTAGCCTATTACTTATAATAGGTTAGTATTCCTTATTAAAGTTAGATATCTTAACTTTACGTAGTAGCGCTAATTTAGTAGTAATTAATAGGTATAAAGACTTTACCTCTAGGTTAATAAACGCCTATATCTTACTATCTTTAGTATAGCTATAAATCTAGTTAATCTATAGTAGCTAATTGCTTTTTAAGTATAAAATTATTACTTTTTTAATAGTATCTATTATAATAGAGGAGTACTTTAGCTATTATAAAAGCGTATATTAGACTATTAATTATTAAATTTAGTAGGTTATTAGGGTAAAATCTTAGTCTATTATCTTATGTGTTTTTATTTTTTTTTCTGCTTTATAGCTAAAATTTACCTATAAGGTTATCCCTTAAGGGGTAAATAGTAGTAAATCTATAGCCTCTTATTAGCCTAATTCCCCTATAAAGTAGGGTATATTACCTAAAGATTCCCTAGCACTTTACTATATACTACTGTAATATTTTGCTAAATTTAATAACTATAAACTTCTATCTATTATATAGGCTAAGATCTAGAGGAAACTACTACTACTAGACTATTTTACCTTTATATATAACTAGTAGATAAAGTGTTTTACTTTTAGTAGATATACACTTAATAATAAATACTTAGGCTTATAATTTAGGCTGCTTTTTCTTTATAGACTTTATTTCTACCCTACCTAATATTAGCCTATTATCTCCCTTACCCTTAAAGATACTAGTTTTATTTATATTATATCTATTAGATAGTTAAATAGCTATAATATAAGGTATTATAAGATATTTAAACTAGTCCCTAATAACCTTAGTAGATACCTTATTAATACGTTTAGAATTAATAGAATAACTTCTTTAGACTTTAATAGATAGATTTCTTTATATAAAGGCATTCACCTATTACCTACCTAGAGGTTAGGTATTACCTATAGTATAGAGGATACACTAGGTGAATTCCTTTAGTTATTAATAGGTTAGTAGAAGCCTAAGATCTGCCTAGATTTACACCTAGCTAGCTAGCTTAGCCTCCTAGCTTATAGAAAGCCTCTAGAGGTTAATAAATATAGTATTTCTACTTTATCTACCCTTAAGGTAATTCTAAAGTGTTAACTGTAGTATACCTTATTCTAAACATACTTTTTAGGCAGATTAGCTATTAGTAACAGCCTTAATTGCCTAATTAATCTTATATTTAGTATATTAGCTTATTAGGTGATAAAGAAGGTATACTAAAAAAATAAAGTAATTTAGATAAAGATAGAAAATGTTGTGATAGTTAGAAGTTAGAGGATGTGATGATAATGGGGTGGCTGGGAGGCATTTTTGGGTGGCCCACATGTGGGGGTGGCCCAGAAGTGGGTTACTTGACTTACAGTCGTCTCCATATACCCTGGCAGCAAGCTTTGTGCCTTCAGGTGTGCCAAATACTACGCGTACTCCATCTGTCCGGCCACTCCATATCTCCGCAAGATGGTTTCCCGTGTGCTGAATGAGGCTCGTAAGAGCTTTGAAGCCGGGGTATCGCTCGATCAGTCGAAGGGCTATTTTGGCGCTTGTCTCAGAGGCAATGGGCTTCGTCGTCCGAACAAGCTCCTCGGAATCAGTGATCTCAACATAGCCAGCTTCGTAAAGCATTCGGCAACACTGCAGGAATTGGTTTCGTGCACTGGTGACCACGCGAGTTGGCCGAAGGCGTTGTCCTCCCTTCGCACGTCGTAGATCGCATCGTAGTTTGCGCAGAGCTTCGATGACTAGCATACAGCAAAGCTCTTCATGCTGAGGGTGAATAAGATCCAAATATCCAACAAAACCAGCTTTGGCAACGATTTCGGCCGTGGTTATCTTCGTCTCAGAGAATGATTGGCGAAATATAGCAGGGGTAATTGGCTGCATTTCTTCGCTGTACTGACAGAATTTGTTGGCATCCATGCTTGGCGATCTTGTGTGGAGGAATACGAAAAGCGAGCAATCCAACCGCAATGCTTATTGTTTACAAAGAGACGCGGTAGTTTCAGTATTTATTTCTTTGCAACCAAGGCTTGGAGTAATAATTGTTTTCACTGAGCATGGAAACAGCTACTTCCCGTCATCGATTCGCAGTCGGCCTGTCGTATTTAAAGTAATCGCCAGATAGGATTTGACTTTATTGCTAGCTACAACGTGTAAACAAGCTTTCCGGCGCTGACTTTCCCCATTTTAAGAGACTGAAAGCCACTCAAAACCCCTTCGAGGCCTCCACCGCCCATGTTGACAAACTGTCGAGGAGGCTTGATCCTTTTTTCCAGTATGAACCGCTCGCACATGGTCCAAAATTCCATCCAGTACTTGTAATCTTCGGGGCGTGGTTCAATGACTGTCTCTTTTTGAAACCTTTCTCCAAAAATTGTGTACCCCACTGTCGTTGTGCAGCGTACATTGGGATTTATCTTTTTTAGGATGGAACTGTTAAGGAACAGTAAACTGCTGTAATGTCCGCCTTTGGACTGCGACATTGCAGCTGCACAAATTCGTGCCGATTGCACGGTGCCGATACAATCCCAAGCATAGACGAGTTCATCGCCTACAACGCTCCTGATTTCGTCAACACATGTTTCCGAACGATAGTCGACGCAATGATCGGCGCCCAGAGACGCAAGGTATGCGAAGTTGTGTGGTGAACAGGTCGCCACCACGCGGCAGTTGGACAGTTTTGCGAACTGGATACCCATGATGCCCGAAGATGTACTGCCTCCGTAAATAAGGAGTGTGGTGGGTGTCGATGCAGGAGATGTCGGAAGTGGCAGAGCGAGGTCCTGGTAGAGACCTTGGCACTAATGATTTCCTCGTCAATAACCCCGCGGTTGTTCGTCATATGTGCTTCAGTGGTCATTCTTTACGCCGAACAACAAAGGGGACCTCTTACGACAGGCACCAAACCCGAAGACAGAGCTGCTGCCTCAATGTAGCTCATGTGCTCGGGGATGTTCATTTGAAACTCGGCTCGTACCACGGCGAATTCGGCAAATGCGCCACTTTCCTTATCCAGGGCGTTACTGTATGCGTGATAATTATCATGTTGTCAGTTTGGGCTAGCAGTGTAGCACTGTTATGTGCAGGTCGTGAAGGAAAACTTACGAGGCGTGGCACAGTCCAAATACTCGATCCCCTTTCCGGAAACCCTGGGTAACATGCTGATCCACATCGAAAACATCCCCAGCATATTCAAAGCCCATGCGGACCCCTGTTGGGTCGCCCACCAACATGTAGTCAGCGTGCTTCCAGTCGGACGGCTGAACTGCAACAGCCCTTGGCCGAACTAGAAGATGACCAATACGGCACTTGGATATAGGCTGCTCCGTGATAACGGCCTTTCCCCTACCCTCAATATGTATGGCCTTCATGTTGTTCAGCGGCATACAATCATTGCCCATGCTTGACATGAACTAGGCTGATGAATAGGAGCAGCAAGCGAGCAAAGTATCTGCGTGGCTATCAAAGCATCACTCGACATTGGAAAGTGAACGGAGTTGCCCGGTGGCCAAGAGCGAGTCATGGCGTCTGGCTAGTTATGCCATTTAGGCTCACCCAAATAAACTCAGCCGACGCCGTCCGAGGTTTCTCCCGATTGGCTCTGTATGCGGTTTCCCCGCGAGATAACATCGGGTAACCATGACATGGCACTGGACTGTGTACGTGGTGTAACGTAGGGGTCCCATTCTCTGTCTCTCGAGCTGTTACAAACTATCTCCTCCGTAAATACAGGTATGTTGAGCAAATAGCAATGCTGCTTTCGCATGACGAGTGATTCGGCTAACAAGGCATCCAGCATCCGGCCTGTCGGAACGCTTTCTCTGGGTTGTACACCGTCGGGAACTGTAGAAAACTAAATTTTTTTGAGCTGGCGCCAATCTAGAAGGGTGCCATGATAATTAAGTGCGGCATCACCCAGCATCATCATCTAAATCATTGGTCGTTCTGATCACGGCTTGTATGAGTTGTATGTGTACAGTAACAACGTTTTAAAACAACATCTGCCAAAGCCTCATTCTATTTGCAAAATGCCTCCATCTATCAACTACGGTGTGTTTTGCCAAGCCCACGACTACCTAATTGGTGACGCAGAGCAGCTTACGTATGGTTCAGAGCACCCAAGTGTTGATAGCAGAGAATGCCAAGACGATCCAATCGCCATTGTCGGAATGGCGGTACGGCTTCCGGGGGGTGTCCACAACACGTCTGACTTCTGGGATATGTTAATAAACAAGAAGAGTGGCCTCACCAAGATCCCCAAGGAGCGCTGGGACAGCGAAGGCTTTTACAGCGAGGTCCCAAAATGGGGCACCATACAGAACCGGGACTGTTATATGCTGACGGACGTTGATCTGAATAAGTTCGACACGTCCTTCTTCACTTGCGGTCAAGCGGAGGCCGAAAGAATGGACCCCATGCAGCGTCAACTTTTGGAGGTCACTCGGGAGTGTCTTGACAGTGCCGGAGAGACAGCGACATCGACCACGGAGAAACGGGTTGGTTGCTACGTCGGCACATTCTCTTCGGATTGGCAGGATGATCAATCGATGGATCCACACGCCGCGGGCGTTTATAGGGGCTCGGGATACCTCGACTTCTTTCAAGCGAATCGTATTTCGTACGAGTACAACTGGACTGGGCCCAGGTAAGTTTCTGAAGACGAGAGATTCACCAAAACAGCTTTGATCGGTTCATTGACTTGAGCGAAAACAGCATGCTCATCAAAACTGGATGCTCTTCTTCCATGGTGGCCCTTCATCTAGCCGCTGAAGCTGTGCAGTCCGGAGCGTGTACTTCGGCAATGGCTCTTGGCTGCAACCTCATCACTTCCGTCTTCACCTCCATAGTTTTCACCGAAACCGGTGTTCTTTCGCCGAGCGGCAAGTGCAAGACCTTTGATGTTCTTGCTGACGGCTATGGACGTGGAGAAGCTGTCAATGCCGTCTACGTGAAGAAACTGAGCCACGCGATTCGAGACGGCAACCCAGTCCGAGCAATCATCCGAGCCAGCGGCACCAACAACGATGGCCGATCTAGGGGTATCATGACACCCAATGATGTTCTCCAAGAAAAGTTGATTCGCCAGGTTTACTCTCAGGCGGGTATTACCGACCTATCCGAGACGGCCTTCTTCGAGTGTCACGGCACTGGTACCCCGACGGGCGATCCGCTCGAGGCCAGTGCAGTTGCCCGGATTTGGGGCCCTCACGGTGGAGTTTTGATGGGTGCAGTAAGTCTTACATTCTGTTCCAAACAACATCTTGATCGGTAAAATCCCAGGTTAACCACGCAGTCTACAAGGTCAAACCGAACGTTGGTCACTCAGAGGGTGCGGCGGGTCTTACGAGCGTCATCAAGGCAGTGCTGGCTCTCGAAAACCGGACGATACCGCCCAACATTTACTTGGAACATCCCAACCCAAAGAGTAAGTCGTCCTGAAACGGTCTTCGCGCCATAGTGTTCGAATATCTGTGCTTGTTCGATTCAATCTAAATCGAAATTAGTTCCCTGAGAATCCGCAAAGCTAAGAGTGCCAACCGAGCCCGAATAATGGCCAGTGGGTAAGGCGGAGAGAGTCAGTGTTAATTCATTCGGGGTTTCGGGAAGTAACGCCCACGCAAGTATCAGTCTTGGTATAAGACCAGGTCTCCTCAACTTGTCGTCGTTAAAAACGGAGCGTCTAACAACAGTTTGCTTTGTAGATGATTCTCGAGTCCTACAGGCATGCCGCACATCTAGAGTCACCGGGCGGCAGTGTGGACTCGGCAGTCAGCTTCCAGTTGCCGACCTCTAGCCGCTTGCTGCTTTTCTCCGCAGCACATCCGGACTCGCTCGAAAGACAGGTTACGCAGTACCGAAACTACATCCAAAACGCCAAAGGCTTTGACATTGATAGCCTGGCATACACATTAGGTCTTCACCGTGACCACTTGAAGCATCGGTCTTATGCCATCGTTGACGGTCACGGACGATTCGATGTTGACACTGCAAAGCCGTCTTTTGCCGACCAAATCCGCTTGAACTTCGTCTATACTGGCCAAGGAGTTCACTGGGCCGGTATGGGGAAGGAATTGCTTGATACAAACGACGTTTTCAGATCTTCAATACAGAGGATAGACAGTTTCCTGCAGTCTTTGCCGGAACCACCAACATGGAACATACAAGGTAAGTGGATCATCTCAGTCTGACCATCTTTGATTTTATTTGATGAGATTATCACAGCCGAATTGAGAAAAGATGAGATGTCTAGTTTGGTGGGAAAGAGAGGGTATTCTCACCCGTGCGCCACTGCAGTGCAGCTAGCTTTGACAGACATGTTGTTCAGCCTTGGGATTCGTCCTGATGCTGTCACCGCCCACAGCGGCGGGGAGGCGGCAGCAGCATACGCCTCGGGTGCTATAACAGCAGAGCAAGCAATGGCCGTGGCATACCTCCGTGGTTGGATTTTGATTCATGGGGATGTCCCACCCGGGGCCATGGCGGCTGTGGCCATGGGCCCAAATGAGATTGAACCCTACCTCATCCCAGGTGTGGTAATCGGTTGTAAGAACAGCCCGGTGAGCACGACAATTTCTGGCGATCCTATTTGCATTCAGCATTGTGTCGATCAAATCGCACGCCGTCATCCGGACGTCAAGTACAAAGTCTTGGACCTCGAAACATCTTTTCACTCCCGTGAGTAATCAAGCTGATCATTCTTATATGGTCTTCAGGACGATTTGCTGATAACTAGCTTTGACTATCGAAGCCTGGATCGAGCCTTTAGCATCGACATATGAAAAGCTACTGCGACCTTATGTCGCCCACACCAAAGCGCCGTCTTGCCCTCACTTCTCCAGCGTTACTGGGAAAGCCATCGTCACGGCAGACTTCAACATTCAGTACTGGATTGACAATTTCGTCCGGCCGGTTGAGTTTGAAGCTGCCGTACGCAGCATACTATCTGCCAATGAGAACAACAATATTTTCATCGAAATCGGGCCGCACCCCGCACTTCAAGGACCTATCAAAGATGTCATACGAAAACATAACCCAAAAGCATCGTTTCACTACATCGCCACTTTGAAGCGGCGTGAAGACTGCAATTTGTCGCTCCTCCGCCTCGCGGGTGAAATATTCAGTCTGAGACTGAACATCAATTTGGATAGTGTCTTCCACAAGGCCAAGGTTCTTCCCGACCTTCCATCCTATCCATGGTATCATACGGGGAACTTCATGTTTGTTCCTAGAACGCTTGCACGCTTCAGAAGACGAAGATTTCCTCGACATGCTCTTCTGGGCTCCCCCGTACTCGAGGGCACCACTCTCGAGCCTGCCTGGAGGAACATGCTAGACGTCAAGGAAGCCGTCTGGCTCTTTGACCACATTGTCAATGGATCCATGTTGTTCCCTGCTGCTGCCTTCATCTCCATGGCTGGCGAGGCCATGCGACAAACCTCCGGGGGACGACAAGCTTACACTGTTCGGGACTTGAGATTCACCACAGCACTATCACTTCCAAAAGACCAACGAACCGAGATGTACACGCGACTCATCCCTGAGGAGGGGGGGACAGGTGACGTACTTTGGTACAACTTCAAGATAATGTCGTGCAGCGAAGGGGATCACTGGATATCTCACTGCACTGGGTTTGTTAGCTCCGGGGCTCATTCGGAACCCGACGAGGCTATGATGGCAACGGCTTTGGAAAAGACGCAGAGTGACATCCTCCCACGAAAGGTCAATGCCGAAGACTGGTACAGAGCGGCCAAGAACGTGGGCATTGATTGGAAAGCCTCATTCCAAGGGCTCGACGACATCACGGCGGGCACTGTCGCTCAAGAGGCTGCGGCTACTGTCTTTGATTTCGACGACACGGAGTTCTATACAGTGCATCCGACTGTGCTTGACCAACTACTGCAGATCAACTTGGTCGCAATGACGAACGGTCTGCGCAAGAACCTAAACAAAATTCAACTGCCCACCGATATAGGCCTTCTAACCATATTCGATCGGCCGGACTTGGAAATGCGTGTCTACGGAAAACAGTGCGGTTCGGAAGAAAGTCGCCCAGTTTGTCGCTCTTTACTGTTCACATGCGATGGCCGTCCTGCAGCCACTCTTGATCGGCTGGCTTTCGCAGAACTTCCCTCGGCGAAAAGAGCTGAACGGCTTTTGGGCTCATATTTTGCTTGGGACAGCGACCTTTCCATGATTGATTCGATCAGCAAAGTCAGCAACGATGTTACAGTAGAGGAAAACACGAAGGCTCATACAACTAGTCAACTCGACGAACTTCATCGAATTATATCACTCTTCGGTTGGAAGTATCCCGACGCTCAGGTTCTTGAGATTGGGGAAGGATCCTCGGCTGTCATAAAGACGGCGCTTGAAGCTTTGCATCCTGATAAAAGACGCCGATTCTACTCCACTTACAGTTATGCTTGTACCAAAGTTCACATGAGTGAGTCTGTGAGTAAGGATCTGGCCAGCAGAGAGGGAGACGATATTTCTGTCATTGGCATCGAGGAGGTGGGCTTTATTGGCCCTGTCGACCTGGTTGTCATAGACCAATCGGTATGTTCACCTTGGGATGAACCGCACTATATGGTTTTGGGAAATTAACACATGGACAGGTCTTTCTGGGCGAGTCTATGATGGAAGAGCTTGAAGCTCTCAGTCACATCCTGAATCCATGGGGTCGATTGCTGGTCCATGCCATCAGCGAAGGTGAGAGACTAAATCCTAGGGGACACGCACTCCATTCTCCCTGACATTAGACTAAGATTCATAGAACCCGATTTGGCGAACCAACAGTCTCAGCACGTTGTTGAAGAACTGAAACAGCTTGGTTTTACCCAGCATTCGAGAACCGATTCTGGGCTGATTTTTGCTCATCGCCCAGAGCAAGCCAATATCACGACTGTCACTTTGGTTGTACCAGAAGTCGATGCATCCATCGGCATTGTTGACAAACTTGAAGCAAAATTCATCGCGGAAGGCTGCGTTGTCAACGTTAGCCGCGATGGCGTCTTGCCACAAGACAGCTCTCTGGTGGGTTGCTTGCGCGATTTGGCTGAACCCACCATTTACAACTTGACCAATTCTACTTTCAGAGCCTTCATGGACAGCGTTTGCAAGTTCCAGGGTTCTTTGATTTGGGTCACGCCGGGGGCTCACGCCAGCGTCTGTCAAGACCCACGAACGGCCATGGCACATGGACTTCTTCGAACAGTCCATATGGAACAAAACATGGATGCGACAGTTGTTGAGGTTGACATGACATCCTGTAACTAAATCGATGTCTGTAACGGCTTGTGGAAAATCAGCCAGAGCGTCCACACCCGGCGAAAGACAGCAGACTTCGACCCCGATGCGGACTATGCCATAGTCAATGGCATCGTTCAGGTGCCCCGCATGCTGTGGTTCGGCCTTCTCGACGAGGGCCTCAGAACACCGCCGGGCGCCAAGGAGCGGAATGGCGAGGCAAGGCCTCTCTTTAGAGCGGAAGCTACCTATCTGCTTGCCGGTGGTACTGGGGGAATCGGCCAGTCTGTAGCTGTCTGGATGGCTGAGAACGGGGCTCGTAGCTTTGTTTTTCTTTCACGATCTGCAGGCGAGCCCCAGCACGAGGCTTTCCGGAGGGAGATTGAGAGTTACCCGGGCTGCGTCGTCAAAGCCATCTCGGGCGATGTGGCAGAATACGAAGCCGTACAGAAAGCGATCGCAGAAGCTCCTAGCCCTATTGCGGGTGTGATGCAGCTGTCGTTGGTTCTCTGCGTAAGTTGTCGGCCAACTTGATGTTCTTTTTCCACATGTTGGTGTGAAACTAACAAGCACCAGGATAATGCTGCTACGCAAATGACGTTTGACGAATGGTTGACTGCAGTCAAGCCACGAGTTCATGGAACGTGGAATCTTCATCAAGCGATGCTTGAAACACGAGCCGAACTCGACTTTTTTGTAATCTTTGGCTCGGGCGGCGGCATCACCGGGTATCACGGCCAAGCCAACTACAGCGCCGCAAACACGTACTTGGATGCATTTGTGTCGTACCGAAAGGGACTCAGCCTCCCTACTTCCATCCTAGACATTGGCGTCGTGGGCGACGTGGGCTACCTGGTGAAGCAAGAAAAGCAATACGCCGCTTTCCGCAACGGCGGCTACCTCTTCCTGGCCGAGCAAGAAGTTCTGGACGCCACGGCCGTAGCCGTTGCGCGCTCTCGCGATCAGCAAACCACCTGTTCTTGTTTCTGTCTCGGCGCACTGTCCGAGGTCTCCTTCAACGACCCTGCCAACAGGCTCAACTGGAAACGAGACATCCGCTGCGCCGTGTCGCATCATTTCCACCGGAACGCCATGACCAGACGAGGCGGCGGGGCGCAGAATGCGGATGGCGGCGACTCTTCCGGCGGCTCAAGTGAGATTGAAAGGCTAATCACCATTGCGAGGCACGAGCCCGACAAGATTGAGAGCAGCGGCGCCCAAGAGCAACTTGCGAGCCTGCTCAGCCGGCAGCTTTCCACCCTATTGCTGCGTCCGGTGGAAGAATTCCCGGTCGACTCGGAGCTCGCTTCAATCGGGCTCGACTCCATTGTATCCATTGAGCTGGTAGACTGGATCCAACAACAGTTCCAGCTCGGCATGAGCTCCATAGAAGTCACACAATGCTCGTCGTTGATGCACTTGGCTGGCATGATTCTGGGGCGTATAATCCAAGGTCAATAAGTCATTTACTAGACTGCTACAGAGTATATAATTGCACTTCGATTTGATCAAGTCTGTTACTGTTAGAATGTAAGGATTTTAATATGTAATAAAGCGTATGTCCGTTACGCATATGTATCTGAGTAAGTAAGAAAACCCCTGTAAGCCCCTATTTCCTGTGGCTTCGTAGATAGGAAATGCTAGACTCCTGGCCCTCTACTGAGCTAGATGTACCTCAAGAGGAGGGTAATCAATCTAGTGGTAAATCTATAGTAAATTCACTACGCTTTTTCTATAACATCCTGAACATTTTGCTATATTTCATACTAGTACTAGTCTTTGCGTTGAAGGCTACCATGGCCACTGGTCTTAGTTGTGGCGCAGGTCTGAGGCTTTTATCTGTGGCTTTGAAGTCGCTTGTGGCTTTCATATGTGGCTTAGCATACAGCTCTACTGAAAAACTTCTGCGTCCCTCGTACCAGAAAGGAACTTGTCGCTGACGACCTCCTGATATCCGTAGTGTCCGCCGTGTTGTTTCCGCTTCTTGTCGTTCATTTCCATTACAATGCGTTAATTGATCCATTTGCTTTTCTCCTCTCAGTTTATTTGTCCCTTTTCTAGGCTCTTCCTGGGCCCTATTGTTCGGCTCCAAGGCGCACGCCCTTATCGCTCGCCTTGATATCCCCGGTATCCCCTCGAACTCCCCGGCACCCCTGCTCGGGGTGCCTCTCGCGTCTGTGGGCCATTGATTGAGGGAGCCTCGCTCGAACGTGGATGAAGTAGAGCGCCACAATGCCTCATCAGTTCCATATCGCGGGCGCAAGCCACACCCTACTTGACCCATGGTCCCACGGAATAGGTGTCATGAGAGACGTTCTCACCCGATGGTCTGAGCTCGACATCACCCAGGTCGGCTCCCTCATCGCCATTGCCGGTACCGTCCCGACTGCCTGGCGATTTCTGCATCAGGCCTGGCGCGAGGCATACGGCTGCATCAGGCGCTTCTTCCTCGCCTCCGTGACCATCCCCGGAGGCGACCCGGTGAACCGGAGCGTCGTGAAATGGGTCCTCGCGCACCGGCCCCGTCACTACCGCTCCTTCACAGGACGCACCGAGGTCGGACGCGCGAACCCGGACCGCGCCGCCGCGCTGAAGAAGACCCGCCACACGGTCCAGTACAGCCCGCACTGGGACTCGAGATGGCTTTGGTTCGGCGGCAGTCTGCTGGTCGTCACCCGCGCCGTCGGGGACTTCAGTTCCGCCCTGTCGGACCCCAGCTACGACGGCATCGGCGGCGAGGACTTGACCGTCAGCTGCTTCGGGTGGTCCGCGGAACCCGTGCAGGCCTTCATTGAGACCTGCCGCGAGTACGCCGACAGGCAGACGCAGTACTTTGTCATCATCTACTCCCGCGACCGCTACGGCATGTCGTGGAAGCCCAAGGCCCGGAAGCCCCTCCGCCACCTCGACACCGTGCACTTTGACCACGCTGTCAAGCAGGAGCTGCTCGCCGACATCAGGAACTACCTCGACCCCAAGACCCAGATGCGCTACCAGAGCCGCAGCATGCCGTACCGCAGGGGCTACCTTTTCTACGGGCCGCCGGGGACCGGCAAGTCCTCCCTGTCCGTTGCCATTGCCGGCGAGTTCGGGCTCGACCTGTACGAGGTCAAGATCCCCAGCGTCGCGACGGACGCGGACCTGGAGCAAATGTTCCAGGAGATCCCGCCGCGGTGCGTGGTCCTGCTCGAGGACATCGACGCCGTCTGGGTGGAACGCTCCAACAACCAGGAAAGGAACGGCCACGGCGGTGGCAGCGGCAACGGCAGGGCGCACTCGCCGGAAGGCAGCAGCGTGCCCAACTGCACCCTCTCCGGCCTGCTGAACGTCCTGGACGGCGTCGGATCCCAGGAGGGTCGCATCGTCATCATGACTACGAACCGGCCCGAGCAGCTCGACAGCGCTCTGGTCCGCCCGGGCCGCGTCGACATGAAGGTCCTCCTCGGGAACATTAGCCGGCGGTCGGCGGAAGAGATGTTTGTGCGCATGTTCTCGCCCGACCTGGGGTGCACGTCGCACCTCGACATGGGAGAGATCAGGAGGCTCGCGGCGCAGTTCTCTAGCAAGATACCGGAGGACGCCTTCACGCCCTCGCAGCTGCAGGGCTTCTTCCAGGTGCACCTCGAAAGCCCGCATGACGCAGTAGAAACGATCGGGGCCTGGGCGACAAAAGAGCTTGCAAAGACCCAGTACAGGGAGTTTGAATTCATCACCGCCAACGGAAAGGCATAGCTGTACTATATCACGTGTATTATCATCTGTATCTCATATGTATCTCTAGATCTTTTTAGACTTCTTTCCTTTGTTGCCTGTCATGTTTGGGTTGTGAGCAGAGAAATCCTCAACATCGACGTATCTGTGAGAAGGTCTTCCGGTAGAGAAGTCATCGTCTCCAGCTAGATTAGGGATGAGGATAGCTCATTCGAAGAATGCGGAACCTGCCAGCAAGGCCTTTTTCCTATTTGCCGCGTACCATCACCGCAACGCTCGCCTCAAAAAGCATCATCGCACGGCTTTCAAACCTCTTTTATGATTACCGACAACGAGGGCTGTCATGCGGAGTAAGTTGGCATCTCAAGACTTGATGTCACTTCTCAAAGTGAAAAACGATCGTGCCCACTCTGCAAATTTTGAGCGGGCGCGCTCCCGGCGGTTTGGTCCGGACGCCTGCAGATCTCGACGATCGGGTTCGTTTTTGCTAAGGGGGACGCCTGATCGAAGCCTCACGTTGGCAAGTTAGGAGGATCAAATATCAGATGTAAAACATCGTCCCTGCCAATCGCGCCGGACGTTGAGAGAGGATTGTCGCGATACCGAAACCGACGAAGGTAATCGCAGCAAGCTTAACCAGTAGCCCACGTACGCGGGCTGCCGAGGACGCCAGGCGGACCCCGGCCACACGGGCGGACGAGCCCAAGCCCAAGGATACTGTTCGCCGATCTCTGGGGCTCGGCGAGACGATCATCCCTGGACAGATGCGACGAGTGAGCCGTGCAGAGGGCCCCCTGGATGACGACGCGTGCGAAGTGCGTTGCTGCCGTCTCGGAACGAGTTGCCCCAGCCAAACCGAGGGGGATACGCCCAAAGTCCTGCGAATATCTTCGGACGAGTTGGGAAACACAAAACAGCCTCGTATTCCCCTCATTGATTATCACATGGGGAGGAGTATAATGCCTCCACTGTGAAACTATAACTCATAACCTTTCGACATTTGAGATCCCTACCGACGCTGGACTCGCCTTCAATTTACCATCAGGATACACCTCGAGCATGCTTCCAACAGCGTCTCGCTCACGACGCGCCACCGCGTAGGGAGCATAGAGCTAAACCTTATCTATCTCGTTGTCCAAAGTTTCGTCAACCTCGCAGCGCTTCAGAACTATCAGGAACACCCGCAATGTGTTCGATACAGTTAGCCGCTAGCCGCTAGCGTCACCGATCCGTCACCTTCTGGGCAAACTTAGTTCACGATGAATCCGGAGTCGTGAAGTATAACCCAGGCTGCGAGGCCGTGGAGTTAGGAAAGGGAAGTTGGACGCGGAAGCTTGGGGAGAGAACGAGCCCCCAGATAAAAAGGGCACACATCCCCCTCTTGGCGTCGGAAGTGAAGCACACCTCTCCCCAATCCCGTCCCATCACATTACCACACTTGAGATCATTCCGTTCCATCTGAGATACCTGCCTTAAAAAGCCCCATAAGCCCGTCAAAGATCCAAAACGCCAAAAATGGTCGCATTCCGCTTCCTCCTCGCTCTTCTGCCCCTCGCGGCCGCGGTGCCGTCCCCCAACCCGTTCGAGGACTTCAGCCTTCACTGCACGCAGCCCACCAACTGCGGCGCCGTCGTGCAGGGCACGACTTGCGACTTTTGCTGCGCCAAGGACGTGAAGGCCGACGGACACGACTGCAAGGTCAGGGACAACAAGACTTGCCAGACCAGCGACAAGAAGGACGGATTGCTCTTCAACTGCGATGCCGATTAAGCAGCCGGCTCAAGCCGCTGGTATATCACCAAAGTTGCGTTCGGCATTGGGAGGAACCAGCTGACGACTTGTAGCTTGTGCCGTTCGTCTGGGGCGGGAACTGGCTGCAATCCAACGAGGATAAGGCTTCAGGGCGTCTAAGACGGCAGGTTCCGGTAGATAGACCAGAATGCATCTTACTATGTCATATCTTCCCGTGTGGAATAAGAATGCCAGTTCACCCTGCGCGAGAGTTACTCTGCATTGTGCCGCTGTCGATGGTCCTCGTGGTGATTGATGCCAGCACAGCTTCATGTGAACTCCCATCTGACGAGGCAGTTTAGCCAAGTTGGCCTGTTGAAATGTGTTGTTAAGAGACTCGGTTGTCTTGCTTTCTCAATTGTCGAACTTTCCACGTCCTCGCCTATCAACTCGGCATCTATCTTTCGACTTAAGGCTGGGTTCCCACCCAAAGTTAACCACAGTGCCCGATTGACTTTTTCGTTGGTTTCTTAGATGAAAAGAGTCCTCATAAGTACCAGTTAGCACCATCATACGCAGCGTCTACTTTACGGGGCCTCAAATTACTTCACAGAACCAACACGAAACAATGTTTAGAGCCGTGTCTTTCAAACGAATGTTTCATGTCCACGATGAGACTTCTCGTCGACCACGTGTATGCCTGAACTCATGATAAAGTATCTCGCTAAACCACACGCGGGCATACTTTCTGCCCCAAAGGAGATACACTTTTCTAGTGCAAAAGACTAGCACCGCTGCATAAATAGCCTCGTCACATCCATTTCCAAACCTCGTGTCTCAAAGAACTATATTCCATCGAAATAAGCTCCCGCTTGTCGCTCTATGCTAGCGGCGGTAGAATGCAATGGTGGCTTTGGCGGTCTTCACGCCTACTGAGAGAAATGTGGTGCTGATAGATATCAGTACTCCCTCATGGTTTCCGCCCATAGACAACCGTGCTTCGGGGACATGGTTAGCCAGACTCGCGATGATGACAACGACGGCAACAACGGAGAGACCTACGTTTCACAATATCCATAGTTTGCTTTCTTCCTAATCTCCTTCCGCATCTGCGCAGTGAGGACCATCACTTCCGGCTGCGACCATCCGAGGACCTGCGTCAACAAAAAGGTCCCGAACCCTTCGAGGCTTTCCTCAAGCGCCAGCTGAATCAGCAGGCCGGCCTGCTGCAGCTTCTCATCTTTGGGCCAGCCGTGAATGGGCAGCTTAAACTTCTTCTCCACGACGTCCACGAACCCCGCCTCCTCCATGTTGTCCCTCATCGTGTGGCCCTGCGCCACGGTGAAAGACCGGCCCGTCTTCCTCCCGCCTTGGTCAAAGATCCGGTTCCACTCGAGGAAGATGTGATCTGGGGGGTATTCGACGTGGTCGGAGTCGACCCCGGCGTTGACTTCGAGGTTCTGGATCCAGCCGCCCGGTTTGAGGCTGTGGTACGCGCTCTTGTACAGATCCACCCAGTTCGGGACGCTTCCGTACAGCTGCCGCAGATGGATGAAGTCGAAATGGTTCTCCGGATACGTCCAGTCGAGGAGGAAGTCGTCGATGACAAAGCGGAGGTTGGCCGGCACCCACCCCGGCTGGATGGGGCTGATGTCGGTGCCGGTGACCTCCGCGTTGGGAAATTGGTCGGCAAAGTCAATTGCCCAGATTCCGGTGCCTGTCCCGACGTCGAGAACGCGCTGCGGACTGTCTCCAATCGGGGCCAGGAACAATTTGTCGTCGAACAGCATCAGGAGCGCGTTGTGGATGATGTCAAGCCCTTCGTTCTGTTGGTCGTCGTTTGGCGCCCAGTACTCGGTCGTCTTGGTCGTCTGGTACGTCCGGCCATGCAGCTTGCGATAGTCGAAGACGCTTTCCGACAGCGATGCCGTGGATGAGGCGATGCTGGCGGAATCTATGGCCGAGTCGCCATCATCGTCGTCGGCGGCGGCGGCGGCGGCGAGTTCCGGGTCAGGTTCAATCCTCGGTTCTTGGTCCTCCGTCTCTGCATCTCCGGCCTCCAAGGGAACCCGGGGCGGACTGGAAACCGGTGCTGACGTCATCGAGGAAGGGACTTCCTGCTTCGTGACCGCGGGAGGCCGTCTTGTGCGACTGGTGCTAGTTCCCGGTCGGTGCAAGAAGGCAGAAAGCGTGGGAGTGCAGAGAAGATGCAAAGTTTGTCAGAAAGACAGCAAGTTAATGTGTTGGCTGACCGAGACACCAACCCTTTAAAAGAGAGAGACATCGCACAAATGATGCAGTGAACCACTCGTAGGGACAGCCGGCGGCTCCGAGTGCCCAAACATCAGATAGGACGTTTCCTCGCTCATGGTTGGCTCAGTACTGTCTGGGGGGCGGTTGGTCTGTTTGTTCATGCGGCCCGTTGGCGAAAGGAAGGGGAACGTTTCACTCTGCGGCCGTCAGTTGAGGCGCTATCAAAGGTGGGGGAGTATTGGTAGTTATTGGGCGCCTCTATGTCGACTCGGCCAGAAAAGCAAGGTAGCTTCTCCCCTGTGTGTGTGAGAGAGAACACCGGGCTCTAACCCATCCGATGCGTCGAGTATGCCGCGTTGGCATCTGCCATTCTCTATGTCCGGTCAATGCGCACGCGAAATCAGGCTGTGTCCGTCCGGTTCGGCTAATGGACCGGCAGCCATGCCTATCAGGATGCCGGAAGAGCCGCTGTTGACAGGCGGCTTTCCCAAGGTGATATCTGCAGCTATCCGGGTGAAGAGGCCATCAATGGTCGTATTCCCTAGTCCCGGGCGAGGTTCTTCACCCGTCACTAGCCCTTGAGTGTCGTGGTCATGCAACAATTTGGTGGGGGTAACCGACCAGTCTCACGACCAAGGGCCGACGGGACCTGCCCATGCAGCTAACGACTTCGGATAATCTGCGCCCACCTACCAGCGACATTGCTAAGATGGTGGGTGTGGGTGACGACTGGCTTCATTGGATGTGTGCTAGGTCGTTTGCTCCTGTTGAGCGCCGAGACAAACATTTTAGTTGCGGACCGACAATTGGTTCATATCTCCTCTTGGCCTTGGACTAGCAGTTGCTGTCCTCTAGCATGATGCAGGCAAACATTTGATAGATGCTTGTAGGTTGTTCATCATGCATATGCAGTGATGTTGTGATCCTTTCGTATTGTTGTTAGCTGCATCGTATTACCTATTAGATCCCCTACCGCGGGCTGTTATGTATTCCTTTTCCCACGAAATGACGTTGTCCAGCATGGCAACCTGGCGCCACTCGGTGTTTGATTACCCAATCCAGTCACATCAGCTTAACAGATAACTTACATAGGTTTGACCATTACTCCAGACGATGCACCTTACGTTAATCCTTAATACTGTGTTTGTTTGCCTCAATGCGCCCCGGATCGCACTTCGCCATTTTGATATCACTGATCAGAGGTCGATTGATAAGATTCCGGCGGCATTATTCAACAAAAGTTTCACCTGAATACGAGGTGGCTTACGAAATGATCAGACAGGAGAAATCGCTACCGCCCACTGGTATCGGTAACGAGCTTTGAAAAGGGGATATTCATCCATGTCAATAGGAAGTCCAGCTAAGGTATATATTACTGAAGCAGCAGTGAGGTAACTCTAGTCGATGCATTGCGGACCGAGCCGGCCGAAGCGGAGACCTAGACGCTGGCTAGCTGCCCGCTCGGTAATATACAGAGTAGATTGCGCAATAGACTGCAGCGTCACTGTTCACTGCATGATCGAAACGATCAATTAGTATCTAATAATGATGCTCGGTACGCTGACTTTGCAGCATTCTATCAGTCTGATTCCTCTAGCGCTAGAAATCTTCGAGGGTAAAGAATCTCTGAGAAAAAGACTTGCGTCGGTTGGACAGAATGGCCAGCAGGTTCTGTGTACACTTTGAAATGAGGTGTTCTTTGACAGAATTGGTGCCGCGTAGAGTGCTTATGGCTTAGTTAGTTGCATTTGCTAGCGGTAAATGTCGTCGGGGGTTCATGGCCTTTACGTAAATATAGAACATATTTTACAGCTAGTTTTCCTTACCCTAGCTGATTGGGAGACAACGCAATCGCCGGCGTACATGCGTGTTCTAACCGGCCATATGCTGTCCTTGGGTTGGCTGCTACCTTTTATTTGATATGGCTCATCGAATATGTACCTTTCACTACCTGGTAGGACAGAAACGTGATTCACTCTCATGGAACAAATGTGACCTCGAGTCAGCCGATGCTTGTTGAGTAGTCTAAAATGAATACTGAGGTACATGATATGGAATTTGGTGCGACTTGTCCTCATGGATACCGCGCTATGACGTGACGTCAATGATTACGGATGAGTTGAGTTTGTCTTGAATGCCCGTGGCGTGGTTGGGGGCTGTGGTCGTGGTAACCCCCGGCCGCGGGGTGAGCTGTGTAAGCAGCGCCCGTCTGACGGAATACAAATCCCGGCACCATTCCAAACCTAGTCCTCTAATCACAGCTTAACCCGGAAGTATCATACAAATAATTTCAATCTACACCTCCTTGAAGTGCTTCGGCATCTCAGAACAATTCCTCAGTTCTGAAACTCCTTAAACTCCAGTCAACGAAATCTCGCAAGTACTAACATCAGTTGCAAGCTATTCCACCCTTGTCAACATTCATAATGAGCCAAAAGCTTCTCTTCACAGGTGCCACCGGCTTTGTGTATGCTGACCACCAGAGAAAATACATTCTGCGTTACATTCTGCTAATAGATGATTTAGAGGTGGTAGCGTTCTGTCACAGCTCCTGAACAGCTCTTACCCAGAGATCAGGGACTTGGACATCACTGTACTAGTTCGAAAGCAAGACCAAGCCAATCTGCTAAAGCAAAAAGGGGTCGAAGCTGTCGTTTTTCAAGGGCTCGATGATTCCGATTTTTTGAAGAAGACAGCTAGCGAGTATGACTATGTCATTCATACCCCCACTGGCTTTCACACCGGTTCAGCGGTGGCGCTCATCGAGGGACTCGCGCAGCGCAAGATGCAGACTGGAAAGGACGTTCACTTTATCCATGTGTGTTTCTAAAGAATCTTACGCACCCTTCAAATTCGTTTCCTAACAAGTGGCAGACATCCGGAACTTCTAACCTTGCTGAGAGAGCCAGCACCAAGGAAGTAGGAGAGGTTCATGAGTGGTCTGACCTGGAAAATGTGTTCGAGTTTGAAGAGAAGAAGGAAAAAGAAGAAACCTATGCTCAGCGCACGACAGACATTGCCGTCGTGAACACGGGAGAGCAAACTGGCGTCAAGACCTACATCATGATGCCTCCTACCATATATGGCCGCGGCACAGGACTGTTCAACCAGGGCTCAATGCAAATCCCCAGCATCATCCGCGGCGCCATCAAGGCCGGGGTTCCACAATACGTGGGCGACGGCAAGGCTCGCCTGGGTCACGTTCACGTAACGGATCTCGCTCTCCTATATGAGCTCGTTCTCAAAAAGGTCTTGTCTGCGGAAGAGATTCCGTCTGGCCGCAGAGGAATCTATTTCTCCAACACTGGCAGTCACAACTGGCGAGATATTGCTGAATACGTCGGAAAAGCCGGTGTCGCTCTTGGTGTATTGGAATCGGCCGAGCCTAGGTCCGTGACATTGGAGGAGGCTGCAGCGAAATGGTTGAAGGCAACTCCACAAGTTGCTGAAATGAACTACGCAGCAAAGTACGTTTCTGCATTCTTCTTCTTCATTGTCAATAACTTGGCACGTTGACACTGACCCCTCCCAGTTCCGCTACCAAGCCGGTCCTTGCAACCGAACTAGGCTGGAAGCCCAAGAAGACGGAAAATGACTGGAAGGAGTCCTTTCTTGAGGCGTTTCAAATGGTGTTGGATGAACAGAAACAGAAATAACGTGACTGATTATTCAAGGGTTATTATTGAGAGTGAGATTCCATCTCAAATGTTTGATGCGTTCTGTACTCCGGGGCTCCAGAGAGTAGATGCCATTCATATAGACATAACCAGTACTATACCTGATCAGAGGAAACCTGGATTCTACTCTTTTTACTAGACTAACAATCAACGGCGTTTTTATTTATTTACACATAGGTAGGGCATCCGGCTTGTTGCCAGGCTTTTTCAGTTCTGTCTTTCGAGGCAAAACCGATAGCCTAGGTGAGCATGACTACGCCTCGAAACACTTTGGTTCACCCGATATAGACCAAAGGTATGGCTTGTAGATAATGGCAGGGTTACCAAAAGTATCAGGCATAGCAAGGGTGAATAGATCGAAACACGGTTTAGGCGCTAACTTATCTAGAGTCTGTTACTTGTCTCTGGGTCTGATGTATCGCAACTGTGTTATCAATTTACTTTAAGCCTGAGCTTTGACGTCAATCGGTCCAATTCTTCGAGCTGTTTCCCCATTTCCCCGCTATCACCCCTCGGCTAGAACTTGTCTTGAGTGGGAACCATCGACTTCCATGCTGTTCTACGATGTTAATATCGCATTGTACCTATTCCAGGCTTATTTTACTGCCCTACTGGTACCGGTAGTACGATACACACCAGCCGATGCTGGACGTTGCTGTAGAGTACTTGCAGCTGCCACGGATGCAATTCTTGGCCGAACCCGTGCAGACTCGAGGTTGCAGATGTGACCATAGCCGATTGGGCAATTCCCGAGACCATGAACTGTTAAAGAGGGATCCAGTCGCATATAACATATTATTGTACCAGTTAAGTTTCCTAAAGATTGTCATATTCAACATATATCACGATATGTTGATTTTCGATGTTGCCATCATTTCACATCTCCGCCCTGAGCTGTAGAAGACGAGCGAGATTTAGTGCTGAGCCCCAAGTCCCGAGGCGTACGAGACTCTGTGCGCCATGCATAAGAACCAAACGGCTCCCGTCACCGTTCACAGCACCGTCATTATGTACGGAGAGTGCGAGATCAAGAGCTTCATTGAGTTCAGACTTGATGGCCGGTGCAATATCGCGGAGACAAAGGCGGAGTTGTGCCTTGATGGTCTCGGGGCTAGTCTTGATCACAGCCCATAAAAAGACGTGGCCGAGGAAAACGGCAAAGACGCTGTAAGGAGCTGTTGCCCGCAACCCCTGGTCGCTCATGATCGAGGCGCAGTTTTCGGTTGCGTGGGCAAATGCACGCAAGGACTCTGTTGGCGGCTTCACGTCGGTCGGGACGTAGGTAGCATACCCGTTTGCGAAGAAGGATTGCAGCCGGGTCAGTCCTTCCTGGACTGCATGGTTTCCACCTTTTCCTAATGCATCTTGGATGTGGGAGATCGAGGTGTGGAGGTGAATATGTACTAGGCCATAGAGTATGCGCGAAGCTCTCCGGAAGTATAAATCCGGCCCCGAGACCCCTTCGGCTCCTTTATACACGCTGTATCGATGGTGCCAAGCGTTGACTGCATCTGCAAGGGTCGATGTCAATGTCGGCTCAAAGGTCTAAACAGGAAGTCAAAGGGGCTTACCAAGTATACTCTCCCGGACTTTTAGGCGCTCCATCCGGCAGGATGCTTGATTCACTCCTAAGTAGCGATTCTGAGACGATGTGTTGAAGAGGTTGTCGGAATCATCAGCCGGATTCATTGACCAGTCATGCGACCAGTCATACGCTTGGCTGCCCAGAGAGCTCAAAACCAAGAGAAGGGTCCAACAGCTAAGTGCAGAGCTTGAGATTGAAGATGGCAAAGTGTTCCGGCTACTTCCATCGGGCATCGACAGCGCTTGGTAAGCCTCAGCGAACAATACTATTGATGAGTTTGAAGTGGCGTTTAGGAGGTCTGCCCAGGTTTTCGCATTTGAAGCCATCCAATGCTGTTCGTCGCTAGGGCACTCCCATCTGCAGACCTCGGCCAGCGACATCATGCCCCTCAAGTTCAAGATGGCGGGAAATTGCGTGTCGACCATGAACACGTACCAGCGCAGACGGTAGTTGAACTCCGACTCTATCCATCCTTCCCACTGGTTTTCGGCGACTTTCCCGTTACCACCGATGGACCTGGGCTTGAGCGGGGGGAGCCGTCTGATATACGTGACCAATGCCCCTCGCGAGGCCTCGGCAGCCTCGTAAGCTCCTTTGTTTCCACACCAAAGCCCCGCGTATACCAGCAGCGCATACGCGTACAAGATGTGAGAATCTCTCGTCAACAGCTTGTCTGCCTCTATGCTTTGTTGAAGATTCTGTCGTGCTCGGTCCAGAACCAGGATGGAAAAGCGTCGGGACTGTCGAATGTGACTATACGTAGCTCCGATTACGATCATGGCCACGATCAGCGGCGGCGGTAGCGAGTCTACGTTGAGTGTAGGCAAGTGTAAGACTGGGCTCTGCTCGTAAAATTCGTCGAAGAAAAGCCCGAGGAACGCATTCGCAACGGCTAGGGATGGTAAAATAAAGTCATCTGAGTTTGGAATTCGAGGTTTCAAAAACTCGTGTATGGAAGCCCAGGTCGAGTCTTCCATGTCGAACTGATGTTTGTGGCGAAGGAAGAACGGGTGTCTCTCGCTTATCGAGATCTGTTGCGTCTGATGGATCGTCTTTGACGACGGGTCCCATCCAAAAGCCAAACCGTCTTCCTGGGGAGGAACATTCGGCGGCGATGGGGCTCTGGGGCCGGCGTCCACGTGGCCAATATTTTCTGTAACCTCGTGAGGAACCATCACTCCTTTGTGTGGCATACCGATGGAATTGTCCTGTCCGTGGCCAGGCAGGCCGAGCTCTTCTCCGAACCAAGCCCGCTGATCCGAGAACAGTTGAGACTCATCCTGAATAAGAAGCGGATCGTCCATGTAAGTCTTTTCTTTCATGGCATTGTAGAATTCCGGAGTGAACCACTGGCGTGTATCCAGCCAATGGTTTTCCGCCCATGGCTGAAAGAACGTAGAGAAATCGATGTCTACATCCAAAATGTCCGGAAGCGCGGCGATCGCGCTGCTATGCGGGGCTGCATCTGTAGGATTAGTAACGGAAACTGGCCCTCCATTGTGAGAATAACTCAAGTATTGAGCATGATTCGCTGGGGGACACCATGTAGCCGTAGACGTGGTTGGAGTGGTGCTGGAAGCTAAGCCCGCCGGATGTGCAATCTGCTCCCGCAAGCCTTGCGACGATGAGCCAGGATCTTCGAGTACGAAACAGAACTCTCTCGCGGGCTTCTCTTCTAGGGCTCCACTACCGTCCCCGGTGCCTTTGTGATGAACCCGCCGGTGCTTCTTGAGTATATCGCTACGCGAGAACTCCTTCTGGCAGATTGTGCAACGATGGGGCAGTCTGCTCTGGTCTAACAATCGAAGCTCACTCGCGTCATCAGCCTGGGGTCTTCTTTAGTTACTGGCAGTTGGTGGAACACACGAGTCTTCTGGTGGCGCTTCAGGTTCTCAATACGATTGAATGACCGAGAACATGTACTGCAGGTGTGGAGACTATGACTAGTCTCCTTGGTTGAGATCATCCCGACAACGGCGATCACTCACGACTGTTGTTAACAGAGGGAACAGCCGATTGAAGAGGTGGACGGAGCAGCCAACAAGGGATCGACCAGATTGGAGTGAGGGGAAGTCTACCCCCTTTTAAGCGTTTCGTCCACCTCCTCCCACGGACCTTGGTGGACGTCTATTCGAAACAAGACTAGCTTGGCTGGCGTAATCGATTTTCGAAACGGTGCTGCATTCATGGATATCAGCCGCTGGGTGCCCGAGATAAGCCGCTCTCAAAAAGGCAGAGGCTCTCGCGTCACTTACAAGAAGGTTGGGGTCTAGGAAGGCAGATTTGATTGTTGACTTGACACTTTGTTTTATTATATTTACGCTGCCGTGAGAAAGATGCATAAACCAAGCTTTTTCTCGCTTGATTCCCCCACTTTCATTTCGGCTTATTATGCTGCCCGGCGCGACCCTCACTCGGGTGTCTTCATCCTTGCCAACGACCGGCCCCTGAACCCCACTGCGAAAGCAACCATTATCTTGGACTTATTCGGTCGATGCGACGGCGGGATTACAACCTTTGAAGTCGATCTGGTACATGGAAACAATCTGATCGATGCGAAAATCCTTTACAGCGAGACCCATGATGGCTTCAACTGTGAAGAAGGTACCAAACCTGGGCTAGTCTCAAGACTCGCCTTTACTTTAACTCTAGCTCTAGCTAACCAACACCATGACGAAGGCGACGGGCTTTCCTTCTTATTCTCCAATGGCATGGATTGTTATCACCGCGGCGTTTCCATGGAGATCGAGCCATCGACATCACCACAAAGTGTCAGGCCTGCCCTTGCGCAACGGTCACGTAGGTTCCTGAAACTTGATTTGATGTCTGCCAACTCTTTCATCGCCCTCATCAGAATCGGCTACAGCCCGATCCGATCATCGCTTACACCAAAAGCCAACTTTCGTCGCTGCGACGAGACTCTCAACCGCATTTGGAGCGCTGGCGTCAACACTCTCGACACTTGTACTGCTAGCAAAAGAAAAGAAGCGTAGTTATGCGAAGTCCAATTCGGGACGAATGCGGCAGCCAGCATAATTGATGGTGCCGAACGGGATCGGATAACCTTTGGCGGTGAGACCGGCAGCCTGTGGCTCGTCGGAGCGCCGGTTCATCTAGAGGACGATGCGCTGCCAACAGACGACTCCCACTCCATGACATATGCTCTGCTGCTTGTTGTCGCCATCAAGAACTACTGGCTCCATTCGGGAGATGAGGATGTCCGCGACCAGTGTCTTCCTGCAGCCGAAAGGTTGCTCCGTTATACCGAGTCGCGTGAGAAACCTTCAGGGCTGATTGAAGTGCCACCCGGCATGTCTAGTAAGTCGCTTGTCTGCCTCTAGAGCCAACCGACTTCGATTGACAGAGTGTAGTGCATCGGTATTCTTTGGGCGAGCCAGTCTTCGGCGCATCTAAAGCAGCAAATATCGCATATTACGATGCTTTGAGTGCTGTTCGGGCAATGACACATAATGGCTATCGAAAAATCCAAATCTCTGCCAAGATGGAAATCCTGAAAATGGCCATCTTGACACATTTGGATTCGGAGAATGCAGTTCCTAAATGAGCATGACTTTGCCTCGTGACGTGCTATGTCACGACGCCAGTGGGTATGAGGTCGCCCTGGACATGGCCAAAAGCTCTGACGAATGTCTCCTCCACTCGATGGGTGGCCTTGCTTATCACGGTCAAAGGTCTGGAACACCGAGACCGCATGGGAACTGCCAGTTCCTACACAAAATGCTTCGCCGCTGAGGCACTCTTTACGCACCAGAGGGGCAGAGACGCTATCCAGCTTATCGAGACCTTTTGGGGCCCCGTTGCCGACTCGTCTGGCACTGACTACCCAGAAGTTCAATATAATCAGATGACTGGGGAATCCAAGCCATTCATACATGATACTTGTCTGGTGTATGCGTGGTCCTCATGGCCAGCACCATCTCCACCACTGCAGGCGAGCCACGAACGAACCACCACGCGAAGTGCAACGACCACGCCCAGATAATCAACATAACAACAGCCATCGACAGGTTCTGAGTCAGCTTCCAATCCCCGACAAAGTTTGCAGCGTCTCACGAAGAATGTCAGTCCTGGGTGTCTAATGTTCCCTGTCAGAGGCTCGCGTCGTAGAGAGTATTGGGGTCAACCAGGGCTCCCTTGGGGGTGTGTTGTAACTAGCATTCTTCCTCTACGTTACCCCGGCTATTCGTCCTTTATATTCCCGGCGGTGTAATTATGTTCATCCGAAGGAGTCGCTGCGTTACTCCGTCAACGTCCTTCTGCCGCCGCTCCGGTGGTTCGCCGATGGCCCGTAGCCGCCGTAACCGATTCCGTACCACTATGACCTCCGAGTGGTATGTCTAACTCATACTATCCTAATTTGCTTTTGGGAAAACCCGGCACTAAATATCCGTGCATCTTCCCTGTTATCAAAGCAGCAACTAGCCGTTCCCACCCTGCGATACATATCCTCTTCCACACGGGCGAGTGCCAAACCATGACCATCCCATTTTTCCTCAAAAGAATGATGACAACACACCCATATCATAACAACTTCCTCAGTAATGTCCGCCATGGTGTCAAATATAATCATGAGCTTGGATTCGTCCTTCCCGTAAAGGTTATGTCCTTCGTCGTCTTGTATAGTCTGGACATCTTTCATGTTTCCATAGTGTCCGCCCATGAATCCGCATCGACCCATGTCTATTTTCACCATAGCACATGGACCTGCCAATGTCAGTATACCACCACTCACCTCTTCTGTGTCTTCTTTTCCAAGGTACGTCATGGCCACGGAAACCATGAAGGTGAAGGAAATCGTTTCCCTAGACATGCACCCCCCAAGGACATTGAGCTGTCCATCGAGGCACGCCCAAGACCAAGACGGTGCCCGATACTGCAACGCCCTTGTGGCCGCTCCCGTAACCTTCCACACAAGGTTATCCATTAACTTCTCCTCCCAAAAGCCAGCGAGGTATCGATGCGGCTCTGGCCTTAGTTGCCGCAGTCTGGCTTTCATATCGTTGGCCAATCCAGACAGAGCAGCCAGCTTGTCGTTGGCTATAGTAAGTTGTCGACTGGCGTAGTAATCCACATTCGTGTTCCAGTCGGCAAAAAGCTGTTCATAAGGGTCACTGCCATGCCTCCGGTCTGGTGCATCCAATAACTGTTTCCAAAGACAGGGATAATCGATGGCTCGATCTGGTTCTTGTGTCCCATCATCTTCGTCGTCATAAGAGTGATCGTAACAGTAGACATTCTGTGGATGCATTTCGCAGCAACTCGCTTCACGGCATTCCCAAAACAACTGCTTAGATCCAAAGTGCAGGGTCCGAGGTGCGAGTAGCCTTTCTTGAACGACCCATGATCTTTGGACTAGAGGCTCATGTTCAAAGGAAAGCCTCCACGACCACCCTTTCTCAAGACCAAATCTAAACGGCTTCTCCTCGCCATCTGCTGTTAGCTTGAAGCGGACGATTGTTGGCGCCGTCTTTCTTGGGTCCCGCTCAAAAAAGCACCCAGCTTGATCGTCCACAGCTCCAAGCGCAGCAATACTGAACACCGCGTTTCGATACACATCTTGCATTGACGACGACTCCCTCTGCCAGTCATCTGGAGAGTCCTGGAAGATACAAAGTCTATCAATCCAAATGTATTCGACACCAAAGCGTTGAGCAACACTTATAGCTTCCCTAAAGGTCTTTGGAAGGTTGTCCACTGGTTGTTCCAGGGTCAAGGATTCGAAAGTCGGTCGCAGTAGTCGTAGCAAACGTTCAACAGGCTTCGCGCCCCAGCAATAGCTTAATGCTACATATTGGATGGTGGAAGGACATTCAGCGCCTCTGACAAGGCGGAAAGTATGCGGACTGTCCAGCTTGAGCAAGCGAGTCGGTCGATAGGACATCCGCGTTTTCGACAGGTTGCATAGAGTATGAGACTCGATACACGTCCTCATCCAGGTCTCCATGACGGACCATGCCTTGGAGTCATGGTTGGATAGTCCGAAGTCGAAGTTCATGTTTTTGTCATGTTTCGAGTCTAGGCGGCGACAACGGCATTGTTAGTTCCTGTAATCCTGTCCTAGGAAACCACGGATGTTGATACTCGTGGTTGCTATAATACGGGTCTCACCTTCGAGTGGAACAAAGTCAAATCCTCCAGAAGAATTTCCCACTGCAACAATCATAAGGAATCGCTTAATATCAGCAACGTGCTCTGAATTGAGTGCCACGTAGAACACCGAGAAGTACCCGAGACTCTGTAGCTTGGAATTATTGTCGTCAAACCCCATCATTCCGAACCGATTGCACACGGCGCATCCCTCTCGCATCGAGGCCAAAAATGAGGCCTTGTCCTTGTGGTGGCCGTACACGTACTCGCTGGCTCCATACCGCGTCAAGTCATCTATGCCCACTGATTTATTGAGATGGATGGTTAACATGTAGTCGCGGCGCTAAAGAAACGGCGATCTTACATACAGGCAAGATCCAAGTCTAGAGTTTCCTCGGCGTCGCTGTCTTCGTTCTCCTCGTAGTCTTTGAGCAGCGCTAGCCGCTCGCTGCGACTCGGATCCCACATCCCCTCAAGTCCATCTTTACACACGTTGCAGAGCATGGCAGTCGATTCCGGAAGAAGTTGTCGAGATGAACGGATTTACCAACAATCAAAGCTGCCGTTGAGAGATTACACCGGCTTGCAGAGAAGTGTCAGAGAGGATGAGGATATACAAACGAGAGTGCGGGGTGGGGGAATACCTAATTATACGTCCGCCAAGTGTGTTATCTGTATGCCGCTAAGATTAGTAGTTGATAAGCGAATGTCACCGAAATTACAGCCGCGACGTGATAACAGAATCCTCTACTTTAATCCAACTGCTTACTCTGCTCGCCTTCTATACCCTGCTTGCGCGACCTTAGTGTCAGGTGCCGGAAGGGGGGGGCACCAGGGGGGGGCTAGGTAGGGCCTGGGACAGCAGTAGAACAGAACAATGTTAAGCCGACAAGGGCATAAGAGAGGGTTTTTTTATAATAATCCTAGGTTAGGAGGAGGATAGATTAGAATAATAGTTACCACTAACCCCTAACTACCTAACTACTAACTCCTTTACTTAGTATTACACTAGCCTCTAATACGTTCTAATCTCTCCCTATTTATAGGTATACTAACTACTAAAGTAGTAATAGCGTTAGTATAATTACTCTAAGCCTAATCTATTACCTAAAGTAGTAGTACTAAAGTAGAGTAACTTACGCTAGATACTAATAAAACACTAGTAGAAGAGTAGCGTATAATTAATAAAAAAGATATAATAGAGAACTAATTAAAAGCCCTCCTTAATAGTAAGGTAGTAAGAGTAAAGAAGAAGAAGATAATTAACTAAATTATAGCCTTTAGAAATAGGGAACCCCTTAAGAATATATATAGGCTAAGTAAGGGGTCTACTACTACTACGCTAGAGCCTAAGTAGCTACATACTAATAGTCTTATTAAGTAGTTAGTACCTATTTAGTATAAAGGGGGTAGCTAAGATAACCTCTAGGATTTCCTATTTAAGCTAAAAGGCTAGTTCTTTATTACTAAAGAAGAATTTATATCTAATAAGCATAAGGTATAGTTTACTAAGTCCTACCTAAAAGGTAACGTATTATATAAGTAAAGAAGCTATATTACCTTTTACTATAGTAGTAATATAAGTGTTATTACCTAGGGAGTAATAGAGGCTTAGCTTTATAATAGTGTTACTAATAATAATATAAAGGCTTTTAGTATAGCTATAAAGCTAGATAAGATATACTAAAAACTAAGCTAAACATACTAATAATTTATTAACTAGTATAAGGCTATTAAAATAGAGTACCTAGACGCCTAACTAAAGAGGTAATAAGTAGTAAACGTTTTAAACTAATTACTCTTAAACCTATAAAGCTATATCCTTATATATAGACTACTAACCTCTTACTAAAAGCTAAATAATATAGTAAAGAGGGTAAAGACGTTAGTAAAAACCTATATAAAGATAACTACTAAGGACTAAGTAAGACTATAGGAGAAGAAGAACTAGTAAACCCCTATATAAACTCTAGCACCTACGCTAGCTACCTCTCTAGATAAGCTAGAGACGCGTTACTTAACTTTAATACCTATAATAACTATATACACACCTATACTTAAGCTAGAGGTTAAGACTAAGGTAGGGAGTAACTAGTAGACCTTAGTATACACTTAGGGACCCCTAACCTACTATAACTATAGGAAACTAAGGTATATTTTACTAAAGTATATAGAGGAGAAGTACTATAAGTATAAGTAGTCTTACTACTTAGGTAGGTAGTATATACTAGCGCCTACTAAAGTTAATAGTATCTAGCTCCCTTAGGAAGAAAAACTACGCTACTACTTTAAGGTGAATTTCTATATTAAGGTAGCTAGTATATAGAGGAAAAAGAAAACCCTAATTAACCTAGGGGCTAATAAAAACGTACTATATTAGAAGATACTATATAAGGTAGCCTTACTAAAGGTTTACTAAAAGAGAAATAGGCTGTTTAGAATATAAAGAGGAAAGGCGTTAGACTATAGGTTAAAAGGAATAATAATAAAAGTAACTAATAATATAGACGTAATAAAAGGCTAGTATAATATATTTTAGGTAAGTAATAGGTTAGCCTATAATACTATACTAAAGATCCCCTAGGGATAAAAAGCGTAACTTAACCTTAAATAGACGACTATTAGGTAGACTTACCCTTTAGGAGAGGGCTACCTATAGCTTATTTAAGGGAGGAAGGCTATAAAGAAGGCTTAGAAGGATGTAAAGGTAGTACTAATATATAACTTATAGATATATTATATCTATATAAGGGGTACTAAAGGGGTACTAAAGCTTCTACCTTATATTAGTAATAAGGATAATAAGAATAACTAAAAGGAGTTTATACTCTCTAAAGAATATAAAGAGTAGGTATATATATTTAATATTAACTTAGTAGCTAAGCTAGTAGAAGATAAAAGCTAGTTTTATCTAATTAACCTTAAGCTAAGGATAAAGCTACTATTTAGCCTTATCTACCTCTTTACTAAGAAAGAACTAAAGGAACTTAGGAAGTATATTAAAGACGTACTATAGAAGGGGTAGATTAAACCCTTAATAAGCCTTATAGGGGTACTAATCCTTTTTATACCTAAGAAGAAGGGTAAACTATAACTTTATATAGATTACTATAGCATTAATAAGATTACTATTAAAAACTAAATACTACTACTACTAATTAAGGAGATCCTTAACTAGCTAGTAGAAGCTAAGTAGTTTACTAAGCTTAACCTTAAGGATATATACTACTAAGTAGTAATCTATATAAGGGATAAGTAGAAGATAGTATTTTATATATAATATAGTTACTTTAAATACTAGGTTATACTATTTAGGCTAGTTAATACGTTAGTAACTTTCTAAGTATATATAAATAATACTTTAGTTAGGTTAGTAGACGTTATATATATTATATACCTTAATAATATCTTAGTATTTATAAAGGATAAAGAGAGCTATACTAAAGTAGTTTAAATAATACTAAGCTAGTTAGATACTACTAGCTTATATACTAACCTAAAGAAGTATATCTTTTATAGCTAGACTATTAGGTTTCTAAGATTTATAGTTTCCCCTAAGGGGATTATAATAAAGTAAAACTATATAGAGGTAATTACTTAGTAGCTACTCCCTACTAGTATAAGAGATATATAGGTCTTCCTTAGGTTTATAAGGTTCTATTAGCGTTTTATTAAGAACTACTTAAAGGTATATACCCTACTTATAGACTAACTAACTATAAAAGTAAGGGGGGAATAGGTAATAACTAAGGAGGCTTAAGAGGCCTTCTACTAACTAAAGGTTATATTTACTTAGGCTTTTATTCTATAGTACTTTAACCTAATACTACTAATATAAGTTAAAATAGATACTTTAAACTTTACTATTAAGGTAATTCTTTACTAACTATATAAGGGATAATAGTACCTAGTAGCTTTCCTATTTTAGAAGTTAAGGGGTGTAAAGCTATAATATAGTATACTAGAGGTAAAGCTTTTAGCTATTAGGGAGGTAGCTATACACTAAAGGTACTACTTACTATATACCTAGTATAAAATTATATTCTTAATAGACTACTTAAGATACTACTACTTTACTAGTAAGCCCTAGCTAAATAGCTACTAAGTAAAACTACTATAGGATCTATCCCTCTTTAACTTTAAGATAAATTACTAACTAAAAAAGGAAAATACTACTAATAGACTCTTATAATAGCTAGACTACTAACTAATAGATAAAGAGGGATAAGAAGTATAAGGTGTATTTCTAAATAGTTTCCTTAGTAGGTTTAAGTAAAGGGTTATAGTAATTAGGAATAGTAAACTACTAAGTAAGTAGCTATCTACTTTAGAAGAATTAGCTACTAGCCTAGAGGAGGAGGTTATTACTACCTAGTAAGAGGATAAAAAGATCTATTTAGAAGAGTAGTAGAGATTAGAAAACTACTAGGTAAAAGGGCTAAATAGGGTTTTAAGGTATAGAGGTAAGGTTATTATCTTAAAAGGGTATATAGTAAGGATAAAGATCCTTATAGCGTTCTATAATAAGCCTACTAAAAGTTACCTAAAGGTAACCTATACCTTCAAGTAGATTACCTAGACGTTTTTTTAGAAATCGCTTAAGAAGGATATTACTAAGTATATTAAGATATATATAACTTACTAATAAATAAAACTATACTATTACTAGCTATATAAGGAACTATTACCCCTACTACTACCTAGCTAGCTATAGGAGTAGCTAACTCTTAACTTTATTACTAAGCTACCTAAGTTATAAGGGTTTACTAAAGGCACCTATAATAGCGTCTTAGTAGTAGTTAATTAGCTTATAAAGTATATAATCTATATACTAATATAAGAGACTCTAATAGTAGACTAGCTAATAGCCTTCTTAGTAGAAAGAGTTTTCTTATAGTTTAGTATCTTAGCTATAATAATATTAAATTAAAGATCCCTCTTTACTAGCTATTTCTAAGTAGTAGTGTACTACCTACTAGCTATTAAGAGGAAACTTAGTATAGCCTACTACCTTTAAATAGATAGCTAAATAGAGTAATAAAACTAAAACCTTAAGTACTTTTTATAGGTCTTCTATAGCTTAGAATAAGACGATTAGGTAAAATAGCTACTAATAGCTAAGTTTATCTATAATAAATCTTAGTATAGTGCTACTAAGGTAGTACTAGTAGAAGTACTAATAGGCTATATACTATAAAACCCTAATAACATAAGGCTAAAAAAGCCTAAGCTAGTAGAGGTCCTAATAGTAGCTAGTAAGGTTTAATAGTTATAAAGCTAGTAGGCTACTATCTAACAGGCTTTTAAAGCGTTAAATAAGAACTATAGGAAGTAGTATAACGCTAAGTAATCTACTATTAAGTTTAAGGTTAGGGAAAACGTTTTACTATTTATAAGGTTTATATAATAAAAGCGCCTATCTAAGAAGCTATTAGATAAGTATTTAAAGCCTTTTATAATTACCTAAATAGTTAATAGTAAGAAAGCTTATAAACTTAACCTAGGGATAAGGTATTAGATTTATAATATATTCTTTTTATCTTAGCTAGAGAAGTTTTATAGGTTAATAGTAAAGCCTTAGGAGGTCTTAATTAAGGAAGAAGAGGCTAACGTCTACTAAGTTAATAAGATAGTAGTATATAAAGGTCTATAAAGGAATAAATAGTATTTAATTAAGTAGAAAGGCTATAAAGAAAAAAAGAACTTTTAGGAACTATAATAGAATGTAGTAAATAATTTATAATAAGAATATAAATAGGGGGTTACTAAAGAGGCTTAAAGAGATAACTAAGGTAGACGTTTATATAGCTATTAGTTAGTTTAGTATTATTTCTACTAATACTAAAGCTAAGAAGTATAAGTAGCCTAAAGAGCTAAAGATCTATTACCTAGAGGTAAGTAGAAAAAAATAAATAGGGGGGAAGGCTAAAAAGGTACTAAAGGGGGTAGTAGTAAGGGGACTAAGCGTCTAGGTTATTACCTTTATTTTTATTTTTATTTTTATCTTTTTCTACTTTATCTCCCTAAAGGTAAAGACTATTATTACTAATAGTAAAGTCTAGCTTACTAATATACTAAAGAAGCGTATTAGTAAAAAAAAAACTACTAAAGAGGTACTAAAGGGGGGCTAAAAGTATATATAACTTAGGAGTAAGTTTAAAACTACTTTAAAAAGAGAGTAGTTTAGGCTATAATAGTAGTAGTTTATTCCTAAAAAGTAGTAGTTTAAGCTTTAATAGCTATAGTAGTAACCTTAGTAGTCTTAGCTAGAGACTTAGCTACTTTAGCCTAACGCTAGGTAGCGTTAGCGCTAGCCTTAAGGGTAGTAGCGTAACGCTAGTAGAGGAGCTACTCCTCTTCTTTTACTTTAGCTTTATGCTTAGCGTTAGGGAGCTTAGCTTAGTTAACCTAGCGCTAGAGTGCCTTCTTACTTATAACTTAGGCTTTAGTAATTTTAGCTTATAGAATGTTAGGATAAAGGAGTATTAGGGGGGTAGTAGGGAGGTATATATAGCTACGTTAGGATAAGTAAGCTAGGCGTTATAGACTTAGTAAAGCTTCTTAAAGAGGTAGCGTAGCTTAATAGTAGCTATAGTAGTAGTATAAGTAGCCTATAGGGGATTAGTAACTACCTAATAGCTATAGGAATAACTAAATAAAGAGGGGGAAAAGCGTATTAAAACGTAAGTCTTACTATATATAGTAGTATAGTAAGTATATTTATTACTAATAGCTAAAAACTATTAGGAAATAAAGTGTTAGGGGAGTACTAAAGGGGTACTAAGAGAAGAAAGATATATAGGTAGTCTTAATATAGTAAAAAAGGTTAGCTAAAAAAGTAGTTATTATAGTTAACTTCTAGTTAGCTATCTACTAAAAGTAGTAATAATAGAGGATAGTATAAATACCTTTATTTATAGTATAGTTAGTATAGTTAGTATAGGTAGTATAGAAGTAGCTAAAAGCTAGTAGTGAAGTAGTAAAGCTACCTTAGTTACTAAATAGGCTAAAAGGTAAGAAAGTAATAAAGCTATTTTAGTTACTAAAAAGGCTAAAGGGTAAAAGTAAAAGGCTAAGTAGTAGTAGTAGTATAGGTATAGATATAGTAGTAGTAGTAAGGAAGCTAGTACTACTACTACTAGTATTAGTATTAGTATTACTACTATTATTACTATAGTAGTAATAGTAAAAATAATAAAAAGTAAAGGTATTATAAAGAAGAAAAAAAAAAAAGTAAAAAAAAGAAAAAGTCTATTAGAAAAAGTTAACCTTTTTAGCTAGGTAGAAAGAAGGTTAGTATATAGGTAAGTTATAATAATAACTTCTACCTATAGAGTCTAGAAAATTTATAACTAAGGATTATAGTAAGGGATTACTAAAAGGCTACTAGCTCCCCCTAAATATAATAATACTAATATTTATAGCCCTTATAAAAGTAATATAACTTAAGGCCTACTACTTTAGAAAAATAAAGGTATAAATAAAAACACTACTAAAAGGCTACTAATTAAAAAAGAAATAATTTAAATAGAGGAAATAAAAGTAAAATAGTATATACGTATTTAAGGTAGATAAGGTGCCTTACTATAAAATAAGTAGTATAGTAAAAGACTTACACCTTAAGCTAAAGGTAATTAGACTTAGCCTTAGGGGGGGACTAGGTAACTACTAGCCTAGCTAGGTTATAAGTAAAATAGCTATAGTAAGAATAATAAAAAATAAGATAATAAGAATATATTAAAGGTAGATATAGTATCCCTACTATAAAGTAAGTAGCTATAGGCTTAGAGAGTAATATAGCTAAAGACCTATAACTTAAGCTAGGGGTAGTTAGACTTAGCCTTAGGGGGGGACTAAGTAACTACTAGCTTAGCTAAGCTGTAGTAGCGTAAGGGTAAGACTAAAGGGTAGTAGCTAGCTAGAGAGATAGCTACCTCCTAGTAGTCTATTAAGCCTAATAGAGTTTTTAGACTCCTTTAAGATATAGGGTTATACTAACTAGCTTACTAGGTCCTAAGGATAGGACCTTAGAGGGGGGGGGATTATATTAGGTACTAGAAGGGGGGGGTACTAGGGGGGGGCTAGGTAGGGCTTAGGATAGTAGTAGAATAGAATAATGTTAAGCTAATAAGGGTATAAGAGAGGGTTTTTTTATAATAATCCTAGGTTAGGAGGAGGACAGATTAGAATAATAGTCACTACTAACCCCTAACTGCCTAACTGCTGACTCCTTTACTTGGTACTACACCAGCCTCTGACACTTAGGGCGGCGGGTAATTGGGCCGCGCCTGAGACTGAGAGTGGCTCCAGTGTTGTGCAGTATCAACTACGCCCACTATACTTCACAAGGTTGGTTGGAGGTCGATGTGAACCCTGATGAGGCGATAGGACCTTTGTGCATCAAAGCAACATTGCCGACTAAACGAGGGCACCAGTATCTCGGGGGACTTAGGTCCAAGGATACCTACTACCAACCCCACGAGAATCTGAAAACCCTAGAAGGACTAATCAAAGAGGACACAGATGGAATTGGATCCTGCATATGGACTCATCCGAGACCAGGGTAGACACTCAACAAAGGTAACATGTAAGCTAGATACAAGAACCCTCTATGGCTCAGCCAGGACGCAAATAGACTCTCTCTCTGTGTGTGTTACTTAAGAGTACTCTGCCAGGTTTCGTGTTCCATTGGAGATATCTCGTTGGCTGTTTTCAGAGGAGGGTCGAAGTCTCGCCATAACGACTGATGTTTTATTCCCGCTCCGCCAGCTATTTGCTCTCCAGATCAGTCCAAGTAGTTTGCCGGGTCGGTTCGATTGATATTGAATCTCTCCATAGATTGGAGTGAAAGGGAGTTGCTACATCCGTCGAGGTGGTTCGCTGTTTGTTGTTGAAAGCACCGTGGAAGCTTTGTTTCAAGGACTTTGGAGGTCCACTGCTATCTTTTGACCAGGTGTTGAACAACTTGGGCAGCCATTTAACGATTATGTGGTTCAATGCCGGCATAGAGGAGCTGATGAGCCCGAACGAAATCTCAGTCAAAGCTCCGTACATGACGCCGACGCCACTCCAAAGAGAGTCCCAAGAGTCAAATACTTTTTGGATAAGTCAAAGCACCCACTTTTCGGTCACCCCTGCATTTCGGTCACCCCAAAAATGATACTATCACAACCACCACTACCACTTTATTCACTTT
>JASUDE010000451.1:2439-39243 GCA_034509685.1 Colletotrichum cereale | reverse complement strand
GAGGGAGTGAAATAAGTGGTGATAGTGGTGGTGATGGTGGTGGTGATGGTGGCTCGGATGTAGGGGTGGCTCGGAAGTAGGGTGGGTGGGTTATGTTTTTGCCGAAGAAAAGAATCCGCAAGATACCGGTAGGTACTATTGAGGTGCTTGAGCTTCAACTGCGCCCATGACTAGCGTAAGTGTCTGGACGCTGTAAGAGCAGAGATTAAATAAATCTGCCGCTGGTGCTCCCGATCTGGAGCGGCAGCCAGAGATGGAACTACCTCCGTCCGTGAGCGATCCAACCGGATCAGGTCAGCCTGTCATCTCGACCCCAGGCTCTGACGGTATCGGGGCCAATGGCCCCCCAGAATTGGACAGCCTGATTCTGACAGCAGTCCAAAGTCCAGGCTCTGACAATTTCAATTCATCCCAACGACGTCTTTCAGATGCCAGTGAAGACAATGAACAAACGCACTTGATATTGTGTCGTTAGCAATCGCCAACATGAGGTCGAGAAAGCGGGGTAAACGATTCTTAGAGACAACAATGGACGCTATCATCAACATCCAGAGACGGACACTATTCAATCTGGCCGGTTGGCCCAATGGCAAGGCGTCTGACTACGATTCAAACGGTATCAGGAGATTCTGGGTTCGACCCCCAGGCTGGTCATATTTTTGCGGGGGACTTCCATCTATATGTAATTATGCGCACTTTTCCCCTTTTTTCTCCTTATTTTCTTTTCCTTTATCTTTTGCGACTTGCTGGCTAGTCTCTGATTGTTGTGGTTTATCGGCGGGGGAGGGGTCGAGAGGCGGGCGTTGTAGTCCCACATGCCGGCCCGCCCCGGTCCTCGGTTGTCCCGGAAAAGGGTTCGAAATCTGCCGATCTTGGGGTGCGCAGCACACACAGCCAGGTGTCTATGAACAAACAAGCCTTATTAATTATTGCACGGTTAGGAGGAACAGATCTTGAGATCCTTGCTCTCTGGTGCTTCTATTGCCTTTGGATTTCTGACTGTACCGATGCTCAGCACATCGTCTTCAAGAGATTACCTGCCTCGAGAGAGACACATACAGCTTTGCCATGCCTCCAGTAACATATGAACAAACGTCATGCCGGCAGTTGGAGTCGGCTTAGAGTTGTCGTAGGAATCGCATACTCGCTGTCAAGTTGGCATGTATTCGTCCATATTTGTACGTGCGCTATTGATTAGCTATGCGGCGAGAAACTCAAAGCCACACGCTTATCAGTCGAGGATATCATGCCTTGAAGCCCAATCAACGACGGACTCTTGTGGAATCAGTTGAGCTTTACATTTTTAACAGGAACCACTCAAAGGAGAGATAATGTAACAGTCTCCTTTCTGAGGTGGACGAGATGTGTGTCCGAGTTCCCCTCCCATGTGCCTTGCTTCGTGTCTCCACCATTTACGGTTGCAGCCGCGCTCTCCGGTCGAAACTTTAATAGATGAAAGTGTGCATTTCCGACCTGCTGTGACACACAAAAGCACGGAACCAGAGCTCGGAATACCTGCGCCTCATTCGCCGCGCCGCGAGGTTCTCATGGCACTCATTCCGCTCGGAATGGAAGCGAACGGCCTCGGCTCCGGTAGCAATGTTTCGCGTGGGAGGGGGGGATATAAAGCCTTTCCGAGGCTCGCGGTCTCACTCCAAACCCAGGTCCGCAGCCATAGAGTCGATGTTTTAGAAGTTGCAACCTGATCACCGCCACAATGCCCCAACGAGTCCTCCTAACCGGCGCCAACGGCTTCATAGCCCAGCACATTCTCGCCCAGTTCCTCGCCGCGGGCCACTCCGTTCGCGCCGTCGTCCGCAGCGAGTCCTCGGCCTCGAAGCTCCGCAAGACCTTCGCCTCCCACCTCGCCTCGTCCCAGCTCGACATCGCCCTGGTGCCGAACATCACAGTGCCGGGCGCCTTCGACGCGGCGCTCGCCTCCGACCCGCCGTTCGACGCCGTGCTGCACACCGCCTCCCCCTTTGACTTCCGCAAGGGCAACTCCAACGCCGACTTCCTCGGCCCCGCCGTCGAGGGCACGACGGAGATCCTCAACGGCGTCACCCGCGCGGCGCCCGCCGTGAAGAGGGTCGTCATCACCAGCTCCATGGCCGCCATGATCGACATCTTCCGCCCGCCCGTGTCCAACCCGCCCAAGATCTACGACGACCGGGACTGGCTCGAGGTCTCGCGGCGGGACGCCGAGACGACCGAGAACCCGCAATTGCCGTACGTCGCGAGCAAGGCCTTGTCTGAGAAGGCGGCCTGGGCCTTTGTCGAGGAGAGGAAGTCGGCGTTCGACCTGGTGACCGTCAACCCGCCCATGGTGTACGGGCCGCTGCTGGACGCGTCGGCGCTCGGGTCCCCGCGCGACCTGAACCAGAGCAACTACGGGCTGTACGAGACCTTCTTCGCGCCGGGGCTGACGTCGGCGTCGGCGGTCCCGCCCGCGTTCCTCCACCTGTACGTCGACGTGCGGGACGTGGCGCGCGCGCACCTGCTCGCGGCGACGACGCCCGCCGCGGGGGGTAGCAGGTTCGTCGTCACCCCCGGGGGTATCTCTAACCAGGCGATCGCCAACGTGCTGCGGGAGAAGTTTCCGGAGCTGGGGGACCGGATCCCGAAGGGCAACCCGGCGGACGCGGCGCTCCCGAAGGGGATCTATGGCGCGGACGCTTCGTTGGCGGAGAGGGTGCTCGGTTTGGAGTACAAGAAGCCTGAGGATACGTTTGGCGATATCGCGGCGCAGATTGTCGAGCTGGGGAAGCGTGCCGAGAAGACTACGTGAGGATGTTGCTTTCGGGGGTTCCTCTCTCTCTTTTTGTTTCTTCTTTTTTCTTTTGCCGTTTCATGAGGCGATCTAGGAGCGAAATTGTGACATTATGGTGTATTGTGAATCCAGTTCTACACGCAAAGTCTACAGCATGATACCCTCAGTCCTTTGCAAACTGAAGTGATTGGGTGTAGCAGTACGACAACAGGCCCTGCTTGCCCATCTCGCCGCCGTGGCCGCTGTCCTTCATCCCTGCGAAGTAACCACCGGGGTTGGGCAGCTCGGGCGCGTTGATCGCGACGATGCCTGCTTCCAGCCTTCTGGCGATGCTCTCGGCTCGGCCTACGTCTCTGCAGTAGACGGACGCCCCGAGGCCGGCGTTTCTGAGGTTGGCGCGTCGGAGCACGTCCTCTTCGTCCGTCCAAGTGAGTATCGGTACGATTGGGCCTTGAAGGCATGGTCAGTTTTATTCGTCTCGACAATTGCAAGCCATCTAGTCGTGTCAAACAAAACTTGTGGGTGTGTGGTGGGACAAACCGAACTGCTCCTCTTGGACAAGGATGGAATCCTCTGGCGGCTTCGTGACGATGGTCGGCGGCATCCAAAAGCCCTTGGAGTCCGCGGGGAGCTCGGCCGCGATGACGTTGAAACCATGCTTCCTGTAGTGACGGGCGATGTCGCTGACGGCGTCGTACTGCATCTTGTTCGAGACGGGGCCGAACAGGCTGTGCGAGTTGGCGTCGTTGATAACGGGGAAGGACTTCTTCACCTCGTTAGTGAACTTGTCGAGGAAGTCGTCGTATACGGATTCGTGAACGTAGACCCGCTTCGTAGCCACGCACATCTGGCCGGCGTTGAAAAAGCAGCCGGTGGCAACCTTGGCAGCCACCTTTGCAACGTCAATGTCGTCGGTCACGATGGCCGCGTCGTTGCCCGCCAGCTCCAGGGTCAGTCGCTTCAATGTCCTCGCGCAGTTGGCCATGATGCTCTTGCCGGTGGCAATGGTCCCGGTGAAGCTGATCTTGGCGATGCCCGGGTGCAGCGTCATGGCGACGCCGAGGTCCGTGCCGCCGTTGACGACCTGGGCGACGCCTGGAGGCAGGACGTCGACGAGGAGCTCGACGGACTTGATGACGGAGTACGGGGCGAACGGCGAGGGCTTGACGATGATGCAGTTGCCTGTGATGAGTGAAGACACGACTTTGGTGTTTGACAGGATCAGAGGGAAGTTCCAAGGGCATATCGCGCCGACGACGCCCAACGGGTGATGCGTGGCGACGAGCTTGAGCTTCTCGTCCTCGAACGTGACCTCGTCTTCGAGATGGACCTTGGCTGCGAGGGGTAAGTCGTTGCCCGGGGCTCTCAAGGGAAGCTGGGTAGATGGACGCACTGTAGTACATGGTCTGGCTGCATGTATTTGCGATTTCGATCTCGGCCATGAGACTCTAAGAACCAGTTAGCGACACACTGAGTCTCGGCAACAGGGGGAGACTCGAGTCACAGATTTTCCGGTTTCCTTCATGACGATTTCCAGCAGCTCCTCTTTGTGCGCGTTGTAGACGTCGACAATCTTGCTTAGGTACTCGGACCGCTCCTTTATCGTGGTCTTGGACCACGTCAGGAGAGCTTTCTGGGCAGCCGCGACGGCATCGTCGAGGTCATGCAGGGTAGCAATGGGCGCATCCCAGAGAGGCTCCTCGGTGCGGGGATCGGTGCACTGGTGATGGGTGTTGCTGGTGCGGCGCTGTCCATCTATGATGTTGAAGAATTCCATCTTGACTGACATATGAGAGACGGATCCGTGAATTGGCCAGACTCAGGGGAGAAAACACGATAGAAGGGAGTAGCAAAGGCCACTGCGAGGCGATATGGACAGTATAAGGATAGGGTTCTGGAAAAGACAGGCCCGGACACATCAGTTACATCATCGTTCGCGCGACAGACTTCAATACACCATCGGCTGACGTGGTTTAGGCGCAGACAGTTTTGAGTTTGCCGAAATCCTACGTGACGAGGGGGGTTATACCCGGTAGACATGGACGGCGTGTGTGACGTTCCGGAACTGGTGTGGCATACTACCATAGTATGTACCAGTATAGCGTTGCACTAAGTTAGTCCCGGCGGCAGTTGGCGATTGACAAAGGTAGTTTACGACGGCTTCTACAATACCGGTAGACAATCTTGCTCTTCCTCCACCCGACGTCCTGACAGCTCGAGATGGCGATGAAGAGTGATGTGTCGAGCTTTGCTGGCCGGGCCATGGTTGCTTGACGGTCAATGCCGGATAGTTGATGAGCGGTGCAATGTGTATAGACCAGTGTACACAGTAACAACGACGCATCTACTATTAAGTAAGGTTGCCTCAGAGGTGCCCACCGAGAGACACTTTGCTTGAAATCGTCTAGGATGAAGGTGAGCCGCGGTGAGTCTCGGTGAGTATTTGATGTTTTCGACACCCTGTCACATGCGCTACGTAGTCGCCGTTCGATAGGTCTTCAGGGCAATATACCGGATTCACTTGTACCAGATATGTGTAGTATGCAGTACCGCAGTGCCGGCTCGCCGCCAAGAGGAGAAGGTCAAATACCAATGGAATCTGATGATGACTGGCGGAGAATCATACAGAGAGTGTGGAAGCTGCCGACCATATGGCAACGGAGCCGGCCGACAGAGGGGGACGCTGTAGTGGGGGGCGGGGGGGGGGGGAGAGGCGTTGTGGGACAGCACAGGGCGGGGGCCCCCTAGGCCCTGGCAGACTGCATTTCCTCCGTATTCCTGCCCGTGCTTAGGTAATGTGCTAGTTGGCTAGGTGGTGGGGAAAAGAGGGGGCGGGGCCGATAACGATAACGCACCCCACCAAATGAGCAGACGTGGATTGGACAAGACCCGCTGATAAGGTCATAGTGGGGCCTTTTGATTCGCGGCAGTGCAGCCGTGGCCCGTCGCAAACCGCGATTCTCTGCGAGACACTGAGAGAATGGGACATTCCGTCTTGTCGGACGGGAAACACACAAACACGCACCCGTCACCAACGGGCGAATAGGGACATCTGGAACGTGGATGCTGCAGCACAGCGGTCCACCGACTTGCAGCAGCAGCAGCAGCAGCAGCAGCTCTTGTTTGCTACCCCTACCCCCGGAACGGTACCTTGCCTTAACTAGGTAGATAGGTACCTACGGATAGTAGGCATCGTCCTTCGCCTCCCTCGTCTCTGTTCTGTTCTGTTCCCGCCTTAAATCTGCGCGGGGTTTGTCTCGACTCTCCATCCCCAACACAACTGCTTTCCTCTTTTCCCCTTCTTCCTCCCCCCTGTCTTGCAACCTGTAGAGCCCCAACAGGTTGTGTCTTACACCTTTGTTCCTTTTTAGTCACCGTGCAAAGGAGCTCGAGGCAACATGGCGCCTATCGCAGTCTCCCCCGAGCGGGACGTCGGGCCCTTGAACACGCTGACCACCGACTTTGACGATACCATCCGCTTCTACCTCAACGGAACCCGCGTTGTGCTCGACGAGGTAGACCCCGAAGTCACCCTTCTGGAGTACTTGCGCGGCATTGGCCTCACCGGGACCAAACTGTTTGTCCGCCACTTTCCCATCGCTGTCGGCGAACCCCCGCGTCGCATGCACTAATATAACACCGCACAGCGGATGTGGCGAAGGCGGTTGCGGCGCCTGCACCGTCGTCATCTCCCAGTTCAACCCGACGACGAAGCAAATCTACCACGCGAGCGTCAACGCCTGTCTGGCCCCGCTGGCCAGCGTCGACGGCAAGCATGTCATCACCATCGAGGGCATCGGCAATACAAAGGCCCCGCACCCCGCCCAGGAACGAGTCGCAAAGAGCAATGGCAGCCAATGCGGTTTCTGCACCCCGGGCATCGTTATGAGCCTGTACGCCTTGCTGCGCAACAACCAGGCCCCGTCCGAAGAGGATATCGAGGAGGCCTTTGACGGCAACCTCTGCAGATGTACGGGATACAAACCCATTCTCGAAGCCGCCCAGACGTTCAGCGTCGAGAGGGGATGTGGCAAGGCACGGACAAACGGCGGCTCGGGCTGCTGTATGGAAAATGGTGACGGCGAGAACAAGGTCGGCGGATGCTGCATGGACAAGGCCAAGCTCGACGACCAGCCCATCAAGAGGTTTACGCCACCCGGCTTCATCGAGTACAACCCCGACACCGAGCTGATCTTCCCGCCGGCCTTGAAGAAGCACGAAATGAAGCCGCTGGCCTTCGGCAACAAGAGAAAGAAGTGGTACAGGCCAGTCACCCTCGAGCAGCTGCTCGACATCAAGAGCGTTTACCCCTCGGCCAAGATCATCGGCGGCAGCACCGAGACCCAGATCGAGATCAAGTTCAAGGCCCAACAGTACCCCGTCTCCGTCTTCGTGGGAGACATTGCCGAGCTGCGCCAGTACGAGTTCAAGGACGACCACTTGGAAATCGGTGGAAACGTCGTGCTCACTGACCTGGAGCACATCAGCAAAGAGGCCACACGCCATTACGGCGATGCCCGCGGCCAAGTCTTTGAGGGCATCTACAAGCAGTTGAAGTATTTCGCCGGAAGGCAAATCCGCAACGTCGGCACGCCAGCAGGCAACCTTGTCACGGCGTCGCCAATCTCAGACTTGAACCCTGTCCTCTGGGCTGCCAACGCCGTTCTGGTGGCTAAGTCCCAGAGCCAAGAGACGGAAATCCCCATGTCACAGTTCTTCACCGGCTACCGAAGGACAGCGCTCCCGCAAGACGCCATCATCGCCTCCATTCGAATCCCCGTGACGGCCGCCAAGAACGAGTTCTTCAGAGCCTACAAGCAGGCCAAGAGGAAGGACGACGACATTGCCATCGTGACCGGCGCTCTTCGTATCAAGGTCGACGATGATGGAGTCATCACAGAGTCCAACCTAATCTACGGTGGCATGGCCGCCATGACCGTCGCTGCAAAGAACACAATGGAATACTTGGTGGGCAAGCGGGTCGCCGAGCTGGAGACGCTCGAGGGAGCGATGAACGCCCTCGGAACCGATTTTGACTTGGAGTTCAGCGTTCCGGGAGGCATGGCATCGTATCGAAAGGCCCTGGCATTCAGCTTCTTTTACCGCTTCTATCACGACGTCATCACTAACCTGGGCGGGCAGAGCCAGCACGTCGATATCGAGGCTATCGACGAGCTCGAGCGGGGTATCTCTGGCGGAACCGAAGATGATGGTGCGGCCGCCGCGTACGAACAGGAGATCGTCGGCAAGTCCAAGAGCCACGTTGCCGCGCTGAAGCAGGTTACCGGCGAGGCGCAGTACATTGACGACATTCCCTCGATGAAGAACGAGCTGCACGGCTGCTTCGTGCTGTCCACCAAGGCCCACGCAAAGATCAAGTCGATCGACTACTCGCCGGCCCTCGACATGCCGGGCGTCGTCGACTACATCGACAAGGACGACGTCGACACGCCCGAGCAGAACCGCTGGGGCGCGCCGCATTTCGACGAGCTCTTCTTTGCCGAAGGCGAAGTCTTCACGGCGGGCCAGCCGATTGCGATGATACTTGCCACTTCGGCATCCAAGGCCGCCGAAGCCGCCCGTGCGGTCAAGATCGAGTACGAGGAACTGCCGGCCATCCTAACGATCGAAGAAGCCATCGAGAAAGAGAGCTTCCACAACTACTACCGAGAGCTCAAGAACGGAGACACCGAAGAGGCATTCAAAAACTGCGATCACGTCTTCACTGGCACGGCGAGGATGGGTGGCCAAGAGCACTTTTATCTCGAGACCAATGCTTCGCTGTGCGTTCCCAAGCCCGAAGACGGAGAGATGGAGGTGTTTTCCAGCACCCAAAACGCCAATGAGACGTAGGTCAATGAGATGTAAACGCCCCAAGTCTTATGCTAACGCTCCGCAGGCAAGTGTTTGTTGCCCGCATGACGGGTGTCCAGGCCAACAAAGTCGTCGTCCGCGTCAAGCGACTCGGCGGCGGCTTTGGCGGCAAGGAGACCAGGTCGATCCAGCTCAGCGCTCCGCTCGCGCTCGCGGCGAAGAAGACGAAGCGCCCCTGCCGTTACATGCTAACTAGAGAAGAGGACATGATCACCTCGGGCCAGCGTCACCCGTTCTTGGGCCGATGGAAGGTGGGCGTCAACAAGGACGGCAAGATCCAAGCGCTGGACCTTGACGTCTTCAACAACGCCGGCTGGTCATTCGACCTGAGCGCGGCAGTCTGCGAGCGAGCCATGTCGCACTCGGACGGCTGCTACAAGATCCCCAACGTCTTCATCCGCGGGCGGCTGTGCAAGACCAACACCATGTCCAACACGGCGTTCCGAGGCTTCGGCGGCCCCCAGGGCATGTTCATCGCCGAGACGTACATGGAGGAGGTGGCGGACCGGTTGGGCATGGCGGTCGAGAAATTCCGCGAGATCAACCTCTACAAGCCGCTTGAGCTGACGCACTTCAACCAGCCGCTGACCGACTGGCACGTGCCGCTGATGTACGAGCAGGTCCAGAAGGAGGCCAAGTACGAGCTGCGAAGGGAGCTGGTCAAGCGGTTCAATGATGGCAACAAGTGGCGCAAGCGCGGCCTCGCCATCATCCCGACAAAGTTTGGCATCTCGTTCACGGCCCTCTTCCTCAACCAGGCGGGCGCCCTCGTGCACATCTACCACGACGGATCCGTTCTCGTGGCCCACGGCGGCACAGAGATGGGCCAAGGGCTGCACACCAAGATGACGCAGATCGCCGCGCAAGCTCTCCAGGTGCCGCTGGACAACGTCTTCATTTCCGAGACGGCGACTAACACGGTGGCCAACGCGTCGGCGACGGCGGCGTCGGCGTCGTCGGACCTCAACGGCTACGCCATCTACAACGCGTGCGCGCAGCTGAACGAGCGCCTGGCGCCGTACCGAGAGAAGCTCGGGCCGGAGGCGACGATGAAGGACTTGGCACACGCCGCCTACTTTGACCGGGTGAACCTCTCGGCGCAGGGGTTCTACAAGACGCCGGAGATCGGGTACTCGTGGGACGAGAACCGGGGCAAGATGTTCTTCTACTTTACGCAGGGGGTCACGGCGGCGGAGGTGGAGGTGGACACGCTGACGGGGACGTGGACGTGCATCCGGGCGGACATCAAGATGGACGTCGGGCAGTCGATCAACCCGGCGGTGGACTACGGGCAGATCCAGGGGGCGTTCGTGCAGGGCCTCGGGCTCTTCACGATGGAGGAGTCGCTCTGGCTCCGCAACGGGCCGATGGCGGGCAACCTCTTCACGCGGGGCCCGGGGGCGTACAAGATCCCCGGGTTCCGCGACATACCGCAGGAGTTCAACGTGTCGCTGCTCAAGGACGTGGAGTGGAAGGAGCTGCGGACGATCCAGCGGTCGCGCGGGGTGGGGGAGCCGCCGCTGTTCATGGGCAGCGCCGTCTTCTTCGCGATCCGCGACGCGCTCAAGGCGTCGAGGCGGCAGTACGGGGTGGAGGCGACGGTCGGGGAGGACCGGGCGGGCGACGGGCTGCTGAGGCTGGAGAGCCCGGCCACACCCGAGCGGATCCGGCTCAGCTGCGAGGACCCGATTATGAGGAGGGCGAGGGTGCTGCCGAAGGAGGGGGAGAAGAGCTTTTTTGTGGCCATTTAGAGGCGGGATAGACGCCAGGGGTAAGGGGAGCCAGCCAGCCAGGGATTATGTACGTTTGTCTGATGACTTTTTTTTCCCTCTCTTTTTTTTCCCCATTCCCCCCCCCACCCTCTATTTTACGAGTATCCATGACAGAAACGGGGAGGCGTTTTTATTAGCAACGGTTACGATATAAACTGCGTAGACAATACACTCTTAGTCATAGGTATCGAAGAAAGAGACAATCAGCGACGGGCCTTGTTCCAAGTCGTACGCCGGGAAGAGCAGCGCATCACAGGATCGGCTAACGCGTCTCTAAATCGCCAAGTCTTTTAGCATGTACGACTACACTTTGTATCCGTACAGTAGGGATGGTGAGGGGTTGACATCGGGGGACCGGGGTGGTAGCAGTGGGGGTTGCAGCCCAACGCTTTTCGTACGGCGAGCTGAGTTTTCGAGTTTCAGCGAGTCAGGAGATGGAGAAGTAAGAAGACGGGACCCAAAGACGGGGGACCAAGACTGAAGAAGAGTTCGTTTTCTTCTTTTCTTTTTCTTTTCAAAGTGTCTGGGTGAGGGGAGTTGAGTTGGGTGAGTTCAGCACCCCCCGGGAGTAACGTGGAGCGAGTCACGACTCACGGCCGGGTAGAGAGAGACATCAGACGAGGACCACTTTAGGTGCCCTGTTTGTGTGGGAAAAGCCAAGAAATGTAATCGCCGTTCAGGGCCGGTGGTGCAGGATCGGGGGTCGAGGTTTCTGCATTGCGACGGTGGGAATGGCTCTCCGGTCGGCTGGGTGGGAAATGGAGACCTTGCATTTGTGACGCATGTCTGTCTGTGCTGTGCAGTGAGCGCAGCGCTTATTTGGAGGGGGGGCGGGTGTTTAAACTATTTTGGCCTGTGATGTGGCATTGGATGATATCATGGCCCGAGGTGCGACGGGTGATGGAGAGAGAGAGAGAGAGAGAGAGAAAGAGAGGAAGCACGAGGTCGTATCCAAGGCTGGCTGATATGAAGGGGGGGGAAGAGATGAGATGAGATGAAGAGCGCTTTTCTGTTCTCCCACCCCTTCACCGAGGTTATAGATGACGACTCATATGGTATGGAGGAGAGGGGAAGGCGGGGGAAATCGTGTGCGCGGTTCGTTCTCACGTTCGTCGGTCGTCTTCCGATACCTGGGGGGGGACTACAGAGTACAGGTACATACATGGACGAGGATTGGTGGTTTGGATTCCCACTTTGGCGGCTCGCCCAGCGGTGCCTGACTACCATGTATACGTATGTAGTAGTATTACCGAGGGCCGGGTAAACAAACAAGCACCAAAGAGTGTTGCGGTCTGCATGTCTCGTGTTGTTATTGTTGTTGTCGTGTTGAGACAGACAGGGGCTGGTTTGTGAAAAGGGAAAGAAAGTCTTGGTCGAACGGCCAGTTCAAGTGACGGTGTGAGTGAGTGTGTTGTGTGTGTGTGTGATGAAAGATGAATGGATGCATGAGTGAGTGGGTGAGAGGAGGGTTGGTTGCCGAGAGGCCGAGTGAGGGCCAGAGTGGCGGACCAAAGGGGACCCAAAAGACCAACAGATTCAAGGTCAAGACTCGAGAGGAACCAACCTCGTCATCCGTCCCCGCAGCCAAAAGGTACCAGCCAGCAAAAAAACCGGTCGACGATGCATGCTGACCGAACTGGCCCTATACCTTTGAAACCTTGACCTTGATTCGATTCATCACAGTCTGCCCATTGTCCATTCGCCATCCGTCGGTTCGTGGCCTATTTCCTCAAGAGGGTTTATCTTATTTTACTGCAAATCTTTTTTTTTTTTAATTTAAAAAAAGAAACATTGCTCTCTACGCCCTGACCCATCTCTCCCGATTCCCTCGTGACCGATCTGATCAGATCACATTTCAATTGCAGAACCTGCGCGAGGCCTCGGCGCGCACACACACACACACACTACGCGACCCTAAAGCCACCAACGACCAGCCACTCTTCGCAACACATCGTTCAAGAAACCCTTCGACCTCGACCTCCCGCGACCTCCCGCGACCTGCCGCAACCACCTCCCCCCTTGCCTCGACCGACCCGAACGACACCGGACGAGACACACGACCCGCGCCTCACGACCCGCGACGTCCCCGTGTCCGACACACCACAGTCCAGACAGCGAAACAAAAGAGACGACAAAACCCGCAACGCTCGCGAAAAGCGCATAGCCGAAATCTGACCCGGCGCGGCTGCCCGTACCCGACAACGCAGCGCAGCGCCTGCAAAAGCCCGCAACGCCGCAGAGCTGCCTTGGCCCGCGAACCGCGACCTCGACGGGGGGAGAGAGAAAGAAAGACACAAAAAACCTTGTCTCCGTGTCAAATGATCTACGAACCCTCGTCTCCTGCGTAACCTTTGAGGTCCAATGGGAGTCACTGTCCCATTGAGCTGATTCCGAAAAACCCACCCACCAACACCACCGCAGCCGGCCCGCCCGCCAAACCCGGTTGCTTGCTTACCCGCCCGAAGCTCGTCCCAGCCGTCGCCATGCCAGAGAACGGCAAGGACGTCAAGTCCGAGGCGCAAGAGGACAAGGAAAAGCACGACAAGCCCGAGAGCAATGGCGGCCATGCCCACTCGGCCAAGAGCCCCAAGAAGCGCCGCAAGGTGAACCACGGTACGTTGGCCGATTTCTCCCTCTTGCTACACAGGCTGGTCTCCCTCGGCTGGGCTTGCTGTCGGATCGCGAGTTGCCGCAGCGGCAGCAACCCGCTGGCCTCCCTCGACCCCTGTGTAAATAAATAAAGAGACCGTCGCTAATGACCTGATCCCTCCCAGCTTGCGTCTACTGCCGGCGATCTGTAAGTCAGATAGCCCTTACCCAACGGAATACGATCGGCATTGCCTCCCTCCCTCGGCTCTGCGCGCGGCGCCGACACTATTGTCTGCCTGCTATGCTGCTGTGCTATGTTCCGCCAGCCGCCGACCCTTGCCTGCATAGCTAATATGCATTGGCTTCTTCGCCTTCTCCTTACGTGGGAAGACTGCGAGGAGGCAATTACAAGCGAAAAGAGAAAGAGAGAAACGATGGCTGACGGATAGTGTCTTCTTGTCTGCTTCATAGCATATGACTTGCGATCTCGTATGTAACATCCCTTTCTTTGCACACTGTTAGCACCGAGCCAGCGGTGCCTTGCTTCTGCAGCCTCTGCTCCGCTGCGCTCCGCATTCAGTCGGCTTCCCCAGGAAACCCTATGCGCGCGCGCGCGCGCGTGAGAATGCGCAAGAGCGTCTTCTTTCAACTGGTGTGGCGCTCGCTGACCCTGCCGTGCCCAGGAACGACCGTGTACGAGATGCATCAAGCGCAATATCGGCCACCTCTGCCACGACGAGCCGCGCGACCCCGACTCGAAAAAGGTCAAGAGCTCGCACGCCCCCTCCGCCGCCGACGAGTCCGAGACGACGCAGTCCGACATCGCCCAGAGCTCCATCGACCAATCCTCGACCGGGTCCATGGGCCCGCCGCCTCCCTTCGAGCGGAAGGCGTCCTCCTTTGGCGCTGCCGTCCTGGGCCAAGGGAACCCCCTGCAGCTCGTATCACCAGGCTCTGTCTCTGGCATCCCGGGAAACGGCAGCAATATGAACCAATGTAGGTCCTGGCTAGCTCCTGTTTGGCCCCTCCCCCCTCCCCGGTAGTGCGTCGTGCCTCGGGTTCTCTCGTTTTCCTGGCATGCTGCTGCGCCTGCTGCGCTTCTCATCTTGAAACAACACAAGAAAAGGAAGAAACAAGCATCACCAGAAAGCACCGAAGCTAACGCGATGCGCCCCGCCCCAACAGTCGCTGGATTCTCCGACGCCTGGTTGACGGCCCAGAACCACTACCACGACATGCAAAGCTACCACCCCAGTTACATGATCGCCCCCGAGGTCACGCACGAGTTCAACTTGCTGAACGACTTCCTACAGACGAGCCTGCTCGATGACGGCGGCATCCTCTCCGACGAGTCCCAGAACAGCCCCGCCTTCAGCAGGACGGCGGGCGCCAACGACATGCTGCCGACGTTCGGAAACCACGCCGGCAACAACAGAGCCGGCGCCGCCAACAACGGCAATGCCCTCTCGCAGATGCTGCCGCCGCAGAACCCCGAGCCGGATCACGCGGCGGCGACGGCGTCGGGGCCCGGCAGCGCCATCCGGGCCGACAAGGACAAGGCGCGCGAGTACTACCTCCAGGCAGCCGACCCGTCCGGCAACGACACCCCCGAGGAGCGCATGGACCGCGTGTTGAAGGCCAAGTACGAAGCCGGGCTTCTGAAACCGTTCAACTACGTCAAGGGATACGCGCGGCTCGGCACCTACCTGGACGGCCACATCGCGCCGTCGTCGAAGCAAAAGATCCTCCGGACCATCGACCGGTTCCGGCCCAAGTTCCGCGAAAAGGCCCAGGCCCTAACCGACATGGAGCTCCTCTACGTCGAAATGTGGTTCGAGAAGCAGCTCATGGAGTACGACCGCGTCTTCGCCAGCATGGCGGTCCCGGCCTGCTGCTGGAGGAGGACCGGCGAGATCTTCAGGGGCAACAACGAGATGGCGGAGCTGTTGCACGTTCCGGTCGAGAATCTGCGAGACGTACGTCTGACAAACCAAAAAAAAAAAACACCAACCCGGTGTCGCCGTTGACATGGAGACTCCAGGGGCTGACCATTAGAAAAAACAGGGCAAGATTTCTCTGCACGAGATCCTCACGGAAGAGTCGCTCGTCCGGTACTGGGAGGAGTTCGGAACCATCGCCTTCGACCCCGCTCACGACACGCTGCTCACGGCCTGCACGCTCAAAAATCCGGACGACAAGGCGACGGACCCGGTGGTGCACTGCTGCTTTTCCTTCATGATTCAACGAGATAATCACAAGCTGTGAGTTAGCTCCCCTCCCCACAGACGGTTTTGTTTTCCCCTCTATTCGTACTTCATTCGTGCTTTTCTTTTTTTGGGGCCCATGACAACCCGGTGTGCTGACAGGTTTGACCGCGCAGCCCCACGCTCATCATTGGCAACTTCTTGCCCAACGATCCTGCTCGGCCGTAATCTATTGTACTTACCAAAGGTTGGGACTTGGGGGTGGGTGTCTGTCTGTCAGAGATAACAAAAAAAAGGGATTGGCGTCATTTGGATACCAGGGCATTGTTTTTATTATTATCTGATCTTTCTTCTGGATCAGCTGCATCATCAAAAGTCACATTCACCGCGCTCGAGCGCAAGTGAAAGTTGGTACATATTCTATGCGCGAGGATTCGGGTCTGGCCAGTGTGTCAGGACGGGACGGGACGGGACGGGACGGACGGGATCCAGGTCCTCCGTTGTCTGCCGGACCGGCGGCCGGTTCTAGTCGCCCCACAACCGGGTCTTCCGAAGCTCGCGGGGAAGGAGCATACTGGCATGCGCCTTCCGTGGACGATACGGCACTTGCCATTTTCAAATTACATCTTTTTTATTTTTCCCCGGTTACCTGAAAGAATTTCTTCCACTTGGGTGTGTTGGATTCGCAACCGGACAGAATCGCCACCGCTTGCTGGCATTAGTCTGGCCGCTGTGATTACCGCATCCCGAAAATCCCTTTGACGTCTGGTGGCTCTCCCGGCCTCTTTCCAGACACGATGCCTCCTCTGGCACGCATACCCTCCCCCAGGGGCGCCCAACCCGACAAGCCTACGTCCTTCACAAGTTTGCTCCCCCTCGAGAGACGTAGACATCGGCAGAGGGCGCGGCTAACGCGTACGCAGCTTTCTCGCAGACCCTCCTGAAGCGCCTCCCGTCCGCCAACGACCCGCCCGCGATCGACTCGCTGCTTGCAGAGCTGAAGCCGCAGTTGGAGACGATTGTCAACTTCCACGCAGCATCGAGGGCAAAGTCCCACCGGGCAGAGCTGGACAGGAACGGGACCGAGCTGTGGAACGTCTGCACCAGGCTGCGTCGCGACAACGTCCCCGGCGCGCCGCCGACGAGGGGGAAGCTGCTGCTCCGGAGCAGAGCCTACGCGTTCTTCATGATTACCGTCGCGAGAAGCGTCACCCCCGGTGCGAAGCCGCAGATGGCAGACGTGGTGCACCTGACGAAACTGATGCTCAAAGCCGGGAGGATGTGCATTAGTCTGTCGCTTTTAATCCAACGGGTTTCGTGGTCAAGACGGCTGACTGTGGTGCAGGCGACGACAGCATCGGGTCAAGTACGAGCGCCATGAAGCTGGCCAATGCCATCTTCACGAAAGGGGCGGGATACGTCACAGCACTGGGCGACCTACAGAAAACGATGCTGGGGCCCGACGACCTGACGGAATGCAAACGTTTGGAATCGGAATACTACATACTTCGCACAGCGCTGGTATGTTCATAAGCACCCCGCCAACGCACGGCGTCTGACAGTTGATCCATTCAGGCCTGGAAAGAGGACAACCTCACCGTCGCAGAGTTCATGTACGACAAGGGCCACCTCGAGCCGCAATCCCTGGACCCAGGCTCAGCCGAGAAGATGACAGAGGTCCTCTTTGAGATGGGAAAAGACCTGTCCAAAAAGGGCGACTTCCCCATGGCGGCGCGGTGGCTCGAACGGGGGTACAACGTCATCAACGCCCAGGACCTGGAGCGCCTCTCCCGCGACGCCATCGAGCTGCGCCTCGCCGTCTGCCAGGCCCTGGTTCACGCGCTGCTCGGCATGGACACGCAGGACGCCTCCCAGAGGGCGCTCGGGCTGGTCAACTACGTCGAGGCCGAGGTCGGCGACAAGCCCGTCGCGCTGCTGCTCCGCCTCGAGCTCCTGCAGAAGGCGCCGGCCGAGGTCTTTGACGTCGAGGCCTACGCCGGCGTCCTGCGGCGGATGGTGCGCGCCTTCACCTTCTCCGAGGCCCACTTCAAGCTCCTCGTGCACCACGCGCGCAAGCTGCACGACAAGAGCCCGACGCAGGCGACGGATGTCGTAGACGGCATGCTCGGTGGCGCCGTCGTCTCCTCGGGGCGCGACGAGTGGGTCGAGAGGCTGGTGCTCTTGAGGATCTGGATGGAGACGAACCAGAGGGACAGCATGAGGGCCGTCGAGGGGCTGGCGGCCGTCTTGGCGGGGCTTCAGGATACCCTGGAGAAGCCTCTTGGGGCGTCTGCGGCGGTTGGGGCTTTGAGTGTCAGTCACAGAACCTCGTTGGAAGATTTAACGACTGCTGACACCACCCCGACCAGTTGCTATGGAAGAAGGTCGAGGTCAACTACAACCAGGGCCACTTCGATCTCGCGGATGGTTGGTGTCGGATTGCGCTGCAGCCCCTTTTCCAGAACGGCGGGCCTGCGAACCGGTCAAGGCTCAGCAGGTGCGTGCTTTTTTCTTACCCCTGACTGTGATGGATGGACACACCACGCTGACGACCACAGGAAGCTCATACTCTGCGCCCTGGGGCAGAACGACACCGAGAGTGCGCGACAAGTCTTCCACAACATGGCGGAGGCGGCGCAGGACGAGCCGATGACGCGGTACCTGATGTACAAGGTTGCGCTCCGCTCGACGGACCGCGAGCTGGCGGCGGAGTGTCTCGAACGAATCGGCGCCGCGGCGGGACGCGAGCCCGACTTTCTCTACGCTTGCGTCTTGGAGGCGCAGCAGGCTGGGGATAGGGTCTGCGCGATGCAGGCCATGAAGCAGCTGGCCGAGAGAGTCGAGTTCAGCGAGGCGTCGCCCGTGCACCTCCCCGCGCTCTTGCGATGCAACATTCGGCTCGCCGTCTCGGTCATGGAGAGCGAGAAGGACGCCGGAAGACGGAAGGCGGCGGTGGAGGAGGTCGTCGCGCTGTTTGAAGGAGGTGAGTGGGCGCACCCGCTTGCTCGCCCTCAAAGCATCCCCCCTTCTGGGCGTTGGCCGTGTGCGGTGGTTGACGAGAGTATGCAGCCTCCAGAGCGGTCCAGCGGAACCCGAACGACAAGGACGGCAACCGGCTCTTCACGGTCAGGGAACTCGACTGGTTCTGCCAGAATGCGTACAACCTCGGCCTCAAGCACGCCGACAGCTGGGACCTCGAGCAGCTCGTCCGGCTGTACGACGGCTGCCTCGCCATGGCGGCGCACTACCCCCCCGACGTGTCCGCCGAGGCGGCCGGCGACCTCGCCTTCCGGACCATGTTCTGCCACTTCGTCACGGCGGCCGCTCTCGTCTCCCTAGCGCGCGCCGACGACAGCGCCGAGCGGCGGCTGCAGCGCTACCTCGTCGCGCGGCGGCACGTCAAGGCCTACGGCGACGCGCTGGAGGGCCGGGCGGGCGGGCTGGACGCGCGGCTCCGGGCCGACCTCGTGGCCAAGCTCGCGACGCTGACCGTCTTCGACTTCGAGGCGGCGGTGGCGCTGAGGCAGTACGACGCCCTCGGGTACGTCGTCCGCGCTGCCAAGGCGTGCGGGGACGTGAAGGCGCTCAAGGCCATGGGCGACATTGCGCTGCGCGGTAAACTCCCCGGCCAAGGTGAGATTTGTTTTCCAAAATACTTCCATCGTGTTCCTATTCAAAGGGTTTTTCTTTTCCTTGCCGGCGAGCCTTGGCTAACAGAGCGCCCGCCCGCTGCAGAGCTCTACTCGACGCTCGGCGTCATCGTCAACGAGATCTGGGAGCTCGAGAGGATCAAGGGCGACCGGCTGGCCAAGTACATCCGGTGCATGTTTCACGCCGTGCTGCCGCTCGACGCGGCGCTGGGGCAGAGGCTGATGAGGCAGGCGATTGACGTGGCGAGAGATTCCCGCGGTGTATGTATACCACCCGCCCCTCCCCCTATCTCTTTCTGCCCATATCCTCCCCTCCATCAAAACAAATCCCCAAGACACCCCTTCCGCCGCGCGCATTTCTTTTCGGGAAGATGGGGTATTTGCTGACGCGGCGCGTCCGTCACTCCCAGGGCCCGCACCCGTTCCCGCCCGAGGAGCTCGAGTGGCTCGTCACCGTGTCCTTCAACCAGGCGGTGGACGCGTACAACGCGCGGCAGGACGACGAGTGCGCCGGGTGGGCGGACCTCGCGATGAACCTCGCGCACTACGCCGACGACGGCGGCGGTCTGGAGGCGGTGGTGCACGAGAACTGGGCGAAGCTGAAGCTCTGAGTCGCCAGGGACTGCTCGCTCGCCCATCCACCGGGCAGTCGTTCCAGCTCGAGGTGGGACGTACTGGGTTTGACGGCCACTTTTATTCTTCCGTTGGTCGAGATCAGGGGGGAGGGGGGAAACGTGGCAATGGAGCAGAAAGGTCAAGCAGTTGTATTCTTCTCTGCCTACTCGCGGACCAGCCGGACGACCCCCCCCCACCCAGCTGGTGTCTAGAGCGCATCGTAAAAAAAGCTCAGATGTCGTATCATAACACACTTCAAGGAGTACTCGTGAGGCGGAACGCGCACCCGCCAGTCTGTGCAACCCCCGTTCCGGACCCTTCCGCCAGCCTATCTATGACCCGGCCTGCCCTCTTTTACCCGCGGCCGCCCGTCATGTGCGTCGTGTTCAAGTCGTTGACTTCGTACCGTGTGTGGCCCATTCTTGCGACAGGAGCCAGCGAAGGGTTTTTTCTTAGCAGATGGCATGCGTTTTGCCAGTCTTGCCCTGTATGGAATGCTTTTCCTTCTGCAGGTCACACCAGGGGGTGGTTAGCCGATACCTCATGAGCGGGAAGAAGGGGGGCGGGGATGGGGAGACAAACTTTGAACTTTGGGTGGTTGTGAGAGGCCTTTGAGCTGGTGAGGTGGTGCTTGTGGATGAAGTCCTGCTGGCGCTGGACGCTGGCGTGGTCCATCTGCTCGAGCAGGGTCATGCACAGCTTGATGTCGGCGATGAGGGCGTCGCAGCGGGCCTTGCTGAAGTCCTCGCGGACGACGACGCGGAGCATCTTGAGGTCGTCGGTCTTGGGGGCCATGGTGTAGGCGGGGACGACCCAGCCGCGGACGCGGAGCTGGTGGGCGAGGGCGAACTCGTCGTAGGAGCGGCCTTCCTCGTCGCCGTCGCCGTCTTCGTTGTCGGGGAGGCGGAAGGCGACGAGCGGCAGGCCCTCGCCGGCGCGCTTGGACATGATGACGAAGCCGAGGACCTCGAGGGAGCGGGAGAGGTAGTCGGCGGTGCGGGTGAGGTTGGACATGATGGCGCGGTAGCCCTTCTTGCCGAGGCGGATGAGCTGGTAGTACTGGCCGATGACCTGGGAGGCGCCCTTTGAGAAGTTGAGGGTGAAGGAGGCCTGGTCGGCGCCGAGGTAGTTGATGTTGAAGACGAGCTCCTTGGGGAGGAACTCGGCGGAGCGCCAGACGACCCAGCCGATGCCGGGGTATACGAGGCCGTACTGTGGATGTTAGCCGGAGCCAGCCGGGAGTGGCAGGGGGCGAGAATGGGGAAAGAAAGGGGAAAGGGGTAGCTACCTTGTGGCCGGAAACGTTGATGGAGACGACGTTCTTGAGGCGGAAATCCCACTCCAGGTCGGGGACGACAAAGGGGGCGACGAAGCCGCCGCTGGCGGCGTCGACGTGGATGGGAACGTCAACGCCCTTTTCGATGAGCAGGTCGTTGACGGCCTTGACGTCCTCGTACTCGCCGGTGTAGGTGCTGCCGAGGATGGCGCAGATGCCGATGGTGTTCTCGTCGACGAGGCGGACCGTCTCGGCGGGGTCGATGACGTAGCGGCCGGGCTCGCAGTAGACGAGCTTCTCGTCGACCTCGAAGTAGCGGGCCGCCTTCTCCCAGCAGACCTGGACGGCGCTCGACATGACGATGTTGGGGCGGTCGGCGGGCAGGCCGGCGGCCTGGCGGGCGTTCTTCCAGCGCCTCTTCATGGCGAGGACGGCGAGCATGATGGCCTCGGAGGAGCCGACGCACGAGGTGCCGACGGCGCCGATGCCCTCGCCGGCGCCCACGGGGGCGTTGAAGAGCTTGCCGATCATGGAGACGCAGCGGTTCTGGATGTCGGCGGACTGGGGGTACTCTTCATAGTCTATGAAGTTTTTGGAAAAGTTTTCGGTATGGAGCAAACGGTCAGATTGTTGTCGGAACGGACTTGATGGGAGGATTTGTGGTTTACCATCAGCTTCTCGGCCTCTTCCTCCTATGGTTGGGGGGTGGTGGTGGTCAGCATAGGTTGAGGGAACAACAGGGGAGGGGGGCATGATGCTCACCATATAGGTTGTCACGAACGAGGCGAGGCTAATGATTGTATGGGTCAGACGGACGACTGACGAGACGGAAGAAGGACGGATGACAGGACAGAGGACGAGGGCCTACTTGAGCATGGGGTTGCCGTCGAGGCTGAGCTCGTCCTTGATCAGACGGTAGGCGACGTCTTTGGGCATCTCGTTCTCGGGCATCTCGGACTTGGGCAGGTCCTGGTTGGCGAAGCGGGAGCCGTAGACGCTGGTGGTGAAGCAGTCCTCCTCGTCGGCGAGCTGGAGCTGGACCTTGGAGAGCTGCTTCTGGACCTTTTTGAGCTCGGCGGCGGTGTCCGAGTCCTCGTGGCCGGAGCCCGAGTCGGGGGGCGTGTTGACGGTGGCGAGGTGGACCATGTTTTTGTTTGTGATTCACGAATGAGATTGATGATGGAGGGGGGGGGGGGGGGGGGGGGGTACTGTGGGTGAACGGGACGAGAAACAGGTCCCAGAAAAACGAGGTGAAGGGCGGATGCCGGAGGGTTGGTTATATGAGTTTGGGAAACACCGGAGCTGAGCTGGGATGAGATGAAGGCGAGGTCTAGCGAAGCGGATGAGATGTAGCTCAGGAGTTTAGGCGCGGTTAGAAGAGAGTATCGAGAGGAGGGGTAGAGATATAGAAGGGGAGAGAAGACAATCCGGAGGGGAAGGGTTCACAACAATGACAGCAGACGAAGGCAAGGTCGAGCGGGACGTGGGCATGACAGCTACGTTTACCCCTCGCGGCAGCTCCAACCAGCAGCTCCAATGGCACACACAGCTCGCTCTACTTTGAGAGCTTTGGAAGAAGATGGCGCGCAGGGGAAAGGCCAGTGACAGCTACTCAGCTAGCTGCAAGTGAGTGTGATTGGGCAAGCCGCGCCTCACACACACTCACACTCGATACTCACTCTCATTCTCATCTTCACTCTCACACGCTGAACCCGGAAGGCGGGGGGGGGGGGCGGGCAAGGTGCGGCGGTGTGGCCAGTACGTACCGCCCGCAGCCCGAAAGCTACCTACCGGCCCTACCTGCCCCTGCCTATTACTACACCTACATCCATCGACGCGAAGCCATGTGCATGTTCCTTGGCAGACAGGTCCGATCTACTATTTGGTACGTCCCGTGTATTCCAAAAGAGTACCTAGGCACCAAAAGCAGAGTTGTTGTTGAAACGAGACACAACCTGTTGTGGAGTGTTTGTCTATAACCTGTAAGCAAAGTCAAAGGTATAGTACCTATCGTCGTCTCTTCCAAACCCCTGATGGACACCAGCAAACAACAAGCCCCTCCCTCCCCCTCCATCACCCAAAAGACGCGGCTTTCCCCAGGTCCCAAGCCAACGCCATGAAAGCTTGGCACGGGTTGACATGTTCGGGGAGGTGACGGTCCACAAGGGGGGGGGGGGGGGGAAACACCACCCCTAATTAGTGCGTGCCAAGTATATACTCACCCCTGGCCATGTTGACCATCCAATCGTCGTCACCCGTGCCGAGTCTTCCGGCGGGATTTGCTGTCAATCATGTCCGTATTCGTGGACAGTACTGCCGCAGACCCGGGACTGAGCTGGGACCTTACGGGGCCTAGGCCTAGGTAAACCGTAAGGGTCGTGCCGACTTCCTTAGCTCCATCGCCCAACTCCTCCCCCATACTACGCAGCAAGGTTATCCAAGGTAGGATGCAATCATGCCTCAAGCAATCGACCCCCCGGCCATTGGCCTCTGAACAACCCGGCTCGGCCGTCTATGCCACACACAAGCCCGGAAACCAACCCCACCAATAACCACTCTTCCACCAGAGTTCATATATTTCCCTCAAGTTGTTTCGTCAGGTATACAATGACATCACGGCCACCTCGCTCCAAATGCTTCGCTTCATGCCAGACGGAATTCTTCGTCTATTCCAGAAAGGACTGTAGTCTTTCTGGCCTCGCTGGTACTCCCTGACCCCCCAGTCTCGAGGGACCTATGAATGTCTAGTCATACACAAGATGCAATGCTTGGTTAGTCGCCCGGTATCCTCCCGAGGCCCAAGCCGTCATAAGCCCCCTTTCCTTCACCCTCGTCACCAATCAACCCTCTGTCGTGTCCATTGCCTCGCCCTGCGCCCTGGCCTTGGCCGCCGCAATCTTACCCTCCCTCCACTTTTGAATCTTCTCCTTCAGCTCCGTGTGCGGGATCGCATCGTCCACCGTCATCGGTTGACGCGTGAACGGATCCTTGGGATCCGAGAGCAGGTGCTGCACAATGGTGCCGCGGTCGACAATGTGCTTCGACGGCAGGATCACCGGGTCCTTCATCAGGTCGCCCATGATCGGGTCCTCAAACTCGGCGGGGATGTCGCCGAGGTCGAGTTCCGCCTGGTCCGACACCTGCTTCGACTCTTGGAACTTGGCCTTGAGGCTGTTGAACTGCTCGAGCTCGCTGGCATCCTTCATGCTCCGCTTCGAAAGAATGAAGCCCGCCTTGTCAAACACCTCGGGCTTGTACGAACGGCCGTCCGAGGCAACCGCATCGATGAACGCCTGTGACGAGCCCAGGTTGAGATAGATGTCGACAAAGTCCGACAGCAACACTCGGGGTTGGAAGTGATACTTTGTCGGGTTGTTCACCTTGAGCTGGCCCATCTTGGGGCCCGCCAGCGTCTCCAGATTGTAGTTGAGCATGCTGGCCAGACGTTGCACGATTTCGGGCATCGTGAAGGCTGACGCCAGTGCCGACGTGAAGAGTTTCATCATCGCCAGCGTCTCGTTGGCAAGCTGCATGTATGACCCGGCCTGGCCCTCCAGGCCTTGCAGCTCTTCCTGCTTCTTCTCCCTGTCCTGTGCCGATAAGTTGTTGCCAAAGTCCAGCTCTTGCTGCAGCGTGTGGATCTTGGGGAACTTGGTCAACGCCTCGTCGAGCACGTACGTGGCGTCGTTGAGCAGCAGGTTGACGAACTGAACAAAGAACTGCCGGTTGACCCTACAGTTTGTTAGACATGACTTTGTCTCATTGCTCGTCTACAATACTTGACGAGGTGATTTTTTATCTTCTTCTTTTTGAGGTTTTACAGGGAAGGGAGAGAGGGGGGTTTAGCAGCTCGCTCAACTTACTTGCTCTCTCTCGTCAACTGCTGCTTGTAAATGTCGTTACCCCAGACGCACTTGATGACTTGGAAGATCTCGTAACGGATGTTGAATTTGTCGTAAAACTGGGTGTGGGCACCAGTCGATTCCGCCTCAATGTAGAACTTCATGAGCGCGTGTAAGAGATTGTCGTTTGCGAATTTGGATCCATACAGCTGGTCGCCGAGAACCCCCTTCTTGAAGTGCATGAACGGCCATGTTCCGGAGAAGAGCAGAGTGACCAGCGAAGACTTGAGGTAGGGGTTTTTGATGTACTCGGACGAGCGCAGGAATGCGATGCACAGCGCAATCATCTCGCTGCCAACAGCAGAGGGCATGATTTGAGGCAGATAGCTTTTTCGAGTTAGCGATGCTCCTTTCTAGCCAGCGGCCTTGAGATGAGGGTCTTGAATTGGGGGTTCGAAATGGAACATCCCAGAAGTAGAGTCGTTTGGAGAGGAATGTCGAGACATGACAGTGTCCGAAGTGTAGGGGCGATACACAAGCCAAAGTATGACTTACCGATACACAAACTTGAAGTTGTCCACAACGTCCTGAAGTGCGTACTCTGGTAGACACGCAAAGGCTTCTGGTGCTTCGGCGGGCAGAGGCAGCTGAAGGTCCTTGTCAGGTGTGTAGTTTGTTTGGCTAGCCAGACGGAGCAGCCAAACAGCCACGTATCGCATGAAACGGAGCGATAGCTCCTGCATCTTCTCGTCCAAAAACACGCCCTCAATGGCGTACTTCATCGCAATGGCCTTCTCCAGAACGGCTGTGTGTCTCTTGAGCGTCAACTCGAACATGGCAAGTTGTGCCGGTTGCTGGGGGGGAGGGACACCGGGTTAACTCCGAAACAACTTGTACAACATCCATACCTAAACACGATGGCCGGAAAAAAAGGGAAAGGCGCGGGACTCACATTCTGAACCTTTGGCCGTTCGGCCTCCATAGCTGCGAGATGTTTCTCGTACCACTTGATGTCACGCTCCAAACTTTTGAGCTTCGAGTTCGTTGCCTCGCTGCCATAGTGATGTGCAGCAAGGGTCAAGAAGAAGACCTCGGTGATGAAGTTTGAGTTGCCTTCCATCTTCTTAGCATAGAATGCATCAGATGCCGACTGGTCAGCATTAAGCTTGGTTTCCTCCTTGATGTCGACGCGAGGGTTGCGTCGGAAGTATTCCACTTCGATTCTGTCCACCTTTGAGAATGTGGTGTCCATAAAAGGTGAGCAGAACCGATCCAGAACGACAGTCAGGTTCATCATGAAGCCATCTGAAGATACCTCTTTGGGGTCGACCTGCAGCGCCCTACGCTTGTGGTTGGTGTTGATTGCAGAAGCAAACCAGTCGAGGACCCGTGTCCGGGTATCTGTGTCTGCTCGGATAAAAGCATTGGCAATGGTGAAGAGTTCGTCCTGGTGAACGCGCAGAATGGCTCGTAAGGCGTCTTGGGATGGCGCTGCGCGACTTCGGTCCAGACCTCGCGGGTTGGGGAAGTATGTTAGTGTGACTTCAGACTGCAGGGGCGAAATCCGGAAGAAAGGCCCCAAAATGGTCTCTTTTTCAAACACTGCACCCGACTTCTGCGCCGTCATGAAGTTGGGGTGCTGTGAAAGGGCGTTCAGCAGAGCAGGGAACTTGGTGTACGACATCAATGCCTGGAAGCTGCGTCAGCTCATTCCTTCAAAGACAGGCCAGAGAAAGCAGTAGGCCAAGGGCAGAGCACACAAAGAGAGGTTTTATATGGACAGATGTGAGGATAGAGGTCAGAAAAGAGAGAGGTCAACAACGCGCGAGTGGTACAGAGGCACCCATGCCAAATTGGTGCGGTGCTAGTGGTGCCACAAGCGACAAGGGTCACTTACGTTAATGTAAGGCTTGTAATCGTTCTCCATGGTCAGGCCAGACAGTTTAACGCTGATAGAGTGCATGGCATCGGCAAAGGCCGCAGGGAACTGCTCATCCTCGGGAAACCGTTTCACAGCTTCCCGGAGGAAGTCGAGGCAAATCCCATCGTCCTGGTCTTGTCCACAGAGCAGGTACGAAACCAGGCTCTCAGGTTGTGACCGTCTGGGACCATTGTCAGCATAATCCAAAATCATAATTAATTCGACACAACGGCGTATGACTCACCCAAAGAGATCAGGGATTGTGAGGGCAAACAAGCAGTTGCTGACACATAGTCTTTTTGCTTCTTCCAAAACCTCTCGCTTCTCGGGTGTCTCCTTGACTACATTCGACCGGATGATACGCTTGAAACAGGGGAGGAGGTAACCAAGAATAGGCTTGTCGGCAGGGACGGCGGTCACGGCTTCCAAAAGGGCGCTGTCGAGGACGGCAGTGGTGAGCTTCAGCGGTGAGCCATTGTCTTTTAGCTCTTGGCTCGTCTCGGATAGGAAGTTGAGCTTGTGGCCGTGGACATCGGTAATGCGTTCCGGGTCGACGGTGACGCGGAAGACGTGGCTGAGTATCCTGTCCGAGAAATCGTCCACCGATTCCTCCATGTTGGCCTTCTTCGCGGGGGCAGGCGCCGGGGCGCGATCGTCCATCTTAGAGGACCCTCGCTTCTGCGCGCCGCTCTCGGTTGTTGGTGGCGCACCGGACGCGGATCCGACGCCAAGCTGGGAGAAGGGATTCGCAGGGGTAGGCTTCGGAGTAGGCTTCGGGGTAGAGGAAGGTGTGACTTCTGCCGGAGATTTGCCCTTGCCTTCACTCGTCGTGGCCGCGGTCGAGGTCTCGGCATCGTTCTCTGGGTTTGGTGAGGCGTCTTCCGGCTTCGGGGATCTGTTGGATGAGCCGAGCTTGGCCAGTCGTCGAAGTCGGATCTAGGTTGCACGTGGTCAGAATCTTTGGAAATCGTAGAACAGGTTGCAAAACTGCCTTGCGACAACGAGCTGGCCACTGTCTCGAAGCTTTGTCGTTGGCGTCATGGACGTCATCCGCACTTCATGCTCATTGTCACCGTCGCCGTTGCCGCCGCGAGTTTGCCAGGACGGCAGCAACAGCCATCAGGATTGAGGGCGGTATCAAAGACAACTACCTAGAGTTCAGAGGAAGGGGGAGGAGTGAGAGGGCATCTCTTACATCGTTCATCTTCCTGGAGTCAGGCGCGTCTGGCGCCTGACTGTTCTCGTTGGGATCCATCCTGGCTAGTCTAGTCGTGGGTGGTGGATGGGAAGTCGGCGACGGGGTGTGCGGGGTTGGAGTACGAAGTTTTGACGATAGCCTGACTTCCTGGACGAGGCTGAGAAAGACGACGGCAAGGTGTCCAAGATTGAGGTCGGAGTGCGTACAGAGGTGGAATGGTCGGACGTTTACGTTCAGGGCCTCGCGGGTCAACGCAAAGGTGTGAGAAAGGTAAGGTACAGACAGGCACAGGCAACCTACACTAGTTACCTACGTAGGTATCCGTAGTTACCTAGGGAAGGTACCACGGCTGGTAGCGGGGAAAAGTGGGGCGATTGCGGAGCTTCAAGCGCTGCTGCTGCCTCTCTACCCTGTTAAGTCCGACGCGTGGAGCCCCTCCGATCAGCGGACAAACCCACCAGGAACCCCCAAAGTCCGCCCACCGGGTGCGTCCAAGACACACCACAACTGGTCGATTAATAAGCCTTGGAATTGCCCTCTCACCTCCCATTTTCGAGGTATTCCAGGACATTCCACCCCGAGACGGGTGAAAATCTTACGACTCATGCGCTGCATCTTCTGTTCAGGATACACACGCTTCTAAAGGAGAGCATGTTGCACTGGTCTATGCGTTCCGAGGTCTGAACGATTGATTCTTTTGTTTTTGTTCACACAGCCTCAAAGTAAATGATGCCGGTATTGCAGCAAGGGGGGTTGGAGTGGCACAATGTGATGGTTCCTTTCGATAGCAGGTGGGCATTGCCAGATCGACACCTACGAAAGGACCCCTAAACCCTTGATTCAGCGTTAAAACCAACTTACCATTGGACAGCTTCAGACGAACAAACAAAAGGTAGGAAACGCGTTTGATGAAACGTACGTCATCGTCATCGGAAGTGGCGATGAACTTGGGTGAGAAAAGGGACACAGGTATGAGGGGTAGGTACACAATGTGAGTGAACGCACTGAATTCAAGTTCCAGTCGAGAACAGACGGTGTGTCTGCAGCCAACCTTTGAGGGTCTGAAGCTTGTCTGTCCAGTCGTGTGTTGGTGGCCGGCGGCGAGACCAATTGTGTCACAGCATGCTACGCCTTTGATTGTGACATGGTATACACCAGTCATCCATCTCAATGATGAACGTGCATGGTAGACATGGCAAGGCTAACTCCCTGTAACTTTCGACTATATACGGGGAAATCAAATTTTGTCTGAATTGGCGTCTTGCTGGGCAGCTGACGACCGCAAGGGTATTTCCGTGCCATTCCGTTATGTTTTCTTTGCACCGCATCTTCGGTGCCACTTTGCCCCCAAACGCCATGGAAATCCAAAAGTTTTACTAGTACATGACCCTGCAGCCTGGGATAAATAAAGAAAAAAGACCCTCCTGCCGGTATCGTCCATCATGTGATGGTTTGCCCGAAGCCTCCGGGTTCATCGACCGGACCATAGGCTTGGGAAGCGTGTATGTATGTATCCTCGATGGCAGCTCTGGTCATTGTGTTGTTCATGGAGAAATCATCATGTACACCGTCGTCTGTTGACGAGAGTTATAGCACATCAGTGGGAGGAAACCCCTTCAAAGGCGAGGGATGCCATTCGACCCGTCGCTCAGTCGCCGAGACGTCGAGGGTGTGGCTTCGCCATCGCTGTCGGAGCTGCCGCGCGTCCGGCTTGTGCTGCTGACACTGCGGTTGGCCAGGCGGCTGCGCTCGACTTCCTCGCGGCTCTTGTTCATGAGCCAGGCCATGTGCATCTTCAGCACGCCCAGGTTGCTCCTGATTTCGGTGATCTGGTCCTTGATCGGCATGACCTGGTTCAACACCATGACCGTCTGCCGTCCTTCCAAGTCGGTGAACTCCTTTTTGAGCTCCTCCATGCGGCGTTCCATGTCCTCGTAAATGGTCATGACGGCCTCGGTGGACTTGAACCTGGATCCTCCTGGGACGTTGTTGAGGCTGAAGACGTCGTCCCAAGAGATAGACTCCCGCCGCTCGTCCTTCATCTCCATGATTTCTCGTTGCTGCTCTTCCGTCTGCTTTTGCAACCTCTCGATCTGCTTCTCTTGGGTCCTGACCTTGTCGCCGACGACGGCAACCACTCTGTAGATGCACTCGTCTTGGTGGACGCCAAGGATCTTGCGAATAGCCTTGTGGGTGCAGCCGTAAGGGGAGTAGGTGCAGGGAACCGAGGCCTCGGGGCAGCTGTTGTCACGATGCTGGCTTACTTCAGACAGTTTGATCGACTCGCCGCAGTCGGAGCAGTCTGTCGTGTTTCTGGTGCACTTGTTGTTGATGTGGTCCGCCATCGAGGCCGCCTCCATCCTGTCCTCGCAGTACTCGCACGTCTGCTCAAAGTGCCAGCACTTGCCCGAGACGGCCAGCCACTGCTCAACTCTCTTGTCGCACGTCTTGTCGGGACAGTCTTGCAGGGTATACCTGCAGTTGATCGTGTGCTTGACGACCTCCTCGCGCTTCATCGTTTCGGCGCATCCTCGCTCGGTATTGGGGCACTCGACAATCAGACTATCGAGGATGTTGGTCAAGAGTCTCGAGGTCTTGCAGTCCCTGGCACGGAACCTAGTTCGGTCGATGGGGCACGTGTCAGAGGAATGGAAATGACGCTTCAGGCATTCGAGACAGAAGGTGTGATCGCAGGGCGTGATGATGGGGGTAATGACGGGAAGCTTGCAAATGGGACAGAGCAGGTTGTCGTCAGGTTCATCGGTATACAGCAGAGCGGAGAAGTCGAGCAGTTCCTTGACCTGGCTGGGGCTTAAAGAGTACCGCAAGGCTTCTCGGGTAGCAATTTCTTCGATGGGCCACTGTGAAGGAGTTCGAGCTGGGTTTGGCAGATATTAGCGAGGTGGCCAAGGTCGAAGCTCTCGTTCCTTTGGGAGGCCAAAGACTCACGCGTCAGGGGAATGGGAACTCCCTCAATGGAGCGCACGGCCCCCTCGACGATGTTTTGAACGAGATGTGTGATGTTCGAATCATCACCGGGGAAGCCTGGGTGCGACATGATGGAGGCTCAGGCTGGCGGCCACTGGATGCAACGGGAATGATCAGGAGATGTTCAGGAGGATCATGGTGTTCCGAGTGACGGAGAAGGTGAGGAGTCGGAAGAAAGATATAAACAGGTATTAGGTTGGTCGAAAATACTGTGGGCGTGTCCAAGGTAAGGCAAAGCAAGGCATTCGGTAAGGCGGTGACGGGATGAGGGTGTCTTGCCGGGTCGTGGTGTGGATGTTTTTACGGTTAAGGCCCAATGCAAAGGGTCCTGCTATGTATCCGTAGGTGGGGAGGGAAACTCTCTCCTGGCTGGAGGCGATGCCTCCCCATTTCATCGGCAAACAAAGTGAGGGACGGGGGGGGGGGGGGGGGGGGGAAAGTGACGTGACTGGAGCCGAGGGTCCCGATAAGCCGATAACGTTGGGGAAACGGCCACTACCGTACAGTATGGTCATCTATTCGCACTGTCAAGACGGCACAGTCCCCGCACATGGCATTGTTGGCTAAAGTTGCATATGCCATATGCCTCGTACCGGACTGTGGCCCCAACGGCTTTACCTATTTCTTCGCCTATCGATAAATGCAAGTTACGCATGTGCAACACTGACGTCCATCTAACAACGGCTCTACAGGTATCCTTACCACTAGATCCATCTCACCCCATCAGTGTCCGAAAAGATGCACTTAACCTACAATCTCCACTCACCACCACCATCATAAGGTTAACAATATTCTTATCTTACAAACTCAGACGCACAGCACAACACAGCCCTCCACTCCGTTTTCGTTTGAGAGAAGTTAATTGGAAATACCTTTCACCAAGCCGGGATGCTCGATCATCGAATTCGCTTTCGCTTGAGAAGCTGATTGGAAGGTGTTGTGGCTTGCTTGCACATTACATACAAGAGAGCTCTTGACTTTTGTTTCGGCTGACGATCCAATGTTGGATATTGCTGTGCATGATAAGGTATCTGTCTACAATACCAATACCATTCGGACAAGGTTCGATAGGTATTCCTGTGCACGATGCCACAAACTACTATTTGAGATGGCGGCCGACATAGGACGGGCCTTTGATCAGATAGATCAACATCAGCACGCACTCCAGGCATCCAAATTGGACCTTGGCCGATTCGCATACAAGACATCATCCCAAGACGGCCTGATAGGCTCTGTTGTTCAGCTGCGTCTCCCCGCAACCCCAAACGGGCTGCTCGTAACCGCGAATGCGACCTGGCCTGCATGTCGTACGTACATCGATCGCATCGTACACTACTTAGGCCCACGCAGGTAGTATGGACAGATACTACATGGCACATGCACCACCAAAAGATGACGTGAGATTCGCCAATTCATCGCGCCAGTCAACCTCCCCGCATCGAACCAAGACATCAACGCCGTACGGTATTCTCCGACATGCTTACATACATGGCAGTACAGCTCCCGACTAGGTACGAGCCGGCTGCTTCGTCCATCTCGCTGTCACCAACTTGTCCTCGCGGTGCATCCTTCCTGATCCTGGCTCGGCCCTGAACCCCAACCGTAGCGCCGCCGGCCCAGCCTGATTTCGCAGCCATTGATTGTCCGGGTTGCCATATGCAAAGCCAGGGATGTGCTGTACCCAGCCGCACATGCGAGCCGCTCATCGTCCTCTTCATTCGTCGTCTTGCGGAGCGACAATGTCCTGGCCACGTCGCTCAGAGACAGCACCGCCAATCGCACACCGGAGCTACCACCGCCGCGCGGTTCGACGAGGGCGTTAAGGCGACGAGATTCTTGCTTGTGTGTCCTGTCGTTGCTTTGCTTTTCACACCAGGAAGCTATTTAAACTGGCGATATGCCGTTCTAAACCCTGACGGAGCGGGTGCTGTTCCAGTCCGCTTCTCCTTGTTTGCGAGACAGTCCTTCTCGACCCAGCTCGACGAAACGTCTACGATTCCGGCTCTGCTAGGCCATCGACCTCAATCTACACACCATGGCGACCTACGGTGGCCCCCCGCCAGGCGTGGCCCCCCCCTCTGTGCCAACTGCCAAGCGCAACAAGAAAGTCCCCCAGGAGATTCTCTCCGACTTCTGGGACAAGTTCCATTCGAAGCATCCCGGAAAGGTGACTTCCATCTTCCCCCGGTCCCTCTATGCTTCTCTGCTCCCCGCCTTCCAGGCCCGGGGCGCCTCGTCCACCCGCAACGCCCAAGAGTCCTACGAAGCCGCCGCCCGCGAGTGTCGGGAGAAGGTGAAGCGCATCGTCCGCGAGTGCGACCGGACGAACGAGAAGTACACCGACGCGGACTTCGATATCGAGCGTGACCCCTACCAAAATTGCCTCAACGGCCTCGTCCGCGACTCGGACTTCGGCCCTGGCGGCGGCAGCGGCGGCGGCGCGGCTGATGATGGACCCAGTGTCAGCAGCTGGGACATCAAAAACAGCTTCGATACCTTGGCTGCTGCTCAGGTCTTGGGGCCCAACTCCACTCTTCCCGTCGACCCGGCCGTGGTGAGCCGCTTCCTTGGGAGCAGTGATGATGTCTGGAGCCTCTTTGCCAGCGCGACAGGCGGCTCGGGGGCGCGGGCAGGAGCACGATCAGGCCCCGTCAAGGGCTCTGTCAAGATCTCGAAACGCCAGGGTGTCCGAGGAAGCGAGCGGTATGCCCCGGGCTCCATCCATCGTCTCGACTGGATCTTTGATTCGCCCCAGTTCACAGTCAACGGCTATTCTTCCTCCGACATCAAGCAGGGCGCCAATGGCGATTGCTGGTGGCTCGCCGCCGTCGCAACGATCGCGCACCGCAAAGACCTCATGCAAAAGGTCTGCGTTGCGCGCGACGAGGAGTGTGGCGTGTACGGCTTCGTCTTCCAGCGCGACGGCGAGTGGATCTCGACCGTCATCGACGACAACCTTTACCTCAAAGAGTCCGACTTTGACTATTATGGCGACGTCTACGACGCCAGCGGCAAGAAGGCCCGGCTGCACCGTAAACGCAACCAGACGGGCTCCGACGCCCTGTACTTTGCCCGCTGCGAGGACCAGAACGAGACCTGGCTGCCTCTGCTGGAGAAGGCCTATGCCAAGGTCCACGGCGACTACGAGGCCATCTCGGGCGGCTGGCCCGGCGAGGCGGTCGAGGACATGACGGGCGGCGTCACCTCGACCATTGCCACCAACCGGGTGTTTCGGAAGGACAGACTCTGGAAGGAGCTCGTCAACGCCGACGGCGAGTACGTCTTCGCTCTGGCCGCCATGGGCACTGGCTGGGACTGGCGTAAGAGCGGTCTCGCACTCGGACACGCGTACTCCATCCTCCAATCCCGAGAAGAGGTGGACGAGGACGGCAAGAAGGTCCGCCTCGTGCAGATCAGGTAAGTCCCTCCCGTGTAAGCGTTGCAATGTCGATGCAGCCTAACGTGTTTCTCCCGCTAGGAATCCCTGGGGCCAAAGATCCGACGGCGGTCTCGGCGAGTGGAACGGCCCCTGGTCCGATGGCTCCAAGGAGTGGACGCCGTACTGGCTGAAGCGGATGAACCACACCTTTGGCGACGACGGCGTCTTCTGGATGTCGTACGAAGACATGCTGTCGACGTTCATGTACATCCACCGCACCCGCCTGTTTGACGAGAATTGGACCGTCGTGCAGCAGTGGACCTCGGCCAACATCTCTTGGGTCACGGGCTACCTCCAGACCAAGTTCGTCGTCGAGGTCAAGAAGTCGGGCATGGTCGTCATCGTTCTCACGCAGCTCGACGACCGATACTATCACGGCTTCGAGGGTCAATACTGGTTCGAGCTGCACTTTGTCCTACAAAAGGCCACCCCGGAAGCCGCTGGCGACGAGGCCAAGAGCGGCGAGAAGAGCAACGACGGCCTCGAGCCGGAGCAGATCTGCCGCGTCCGCCCCGTGCACAAGTGGGAGAACCGCTCCGTCAGCTGCGAGGTCGAGCTGGAGCCGGGCGTGTACGAGGTCCTCCCCAAGGTGACGGCCGCGCGCCACCACAACGGCGACGACGCCAAGCCCGTCGAGGACATTGTCAAGGAGTACGCGGAGCGTAACCCGCAGAAGCTGCGGCAGGTCGGGTTGCAGTACGACATAGCGCACGCCAAGGGCGGCGTGCGAGACGAGGACGAATTGATAGAGAAGAAGAAGCTCGAGGCGAAGCAGAAGAAGGAGAGCAAGAAGGCCAAAAAGAAGAAGAAGCAGAGGAAGGCGCTCGGCGTGGCGGCCAAGGCACTCGAGGAGTCGGCCAAGGTCGTTTCGGACATGGCCAACGCGGGAAACAAGACGGAGAAGAGCAAGAGCGTGGCCAAGGCGGAGACGAAGAAAGAGGCCGAGGATTCCAACAAAGAGCCCAGCAGCAGGAGCCAGAAGTCGGCCACCATAGACGACGACAAGCCAGCAGACGTGACTGACTCCAAGCCCGTCGGCGGCCCCGCGCCGGAGCCCAAGAAGGACGACGACAAGAAAGCCGAAGAGAAGGTAGAGGAGGAGAAGGACGGGGGTAAAGAAGACGCTCCCGCCGTCGAGGAGGCCGACCCGGCCGAGGCGTCCGTCGTGCCCGCGCCGGCCAACAAAGAGGAGGAGGACCCCGCGGAGGCGCCGGTCGAGGAGGAAGGGGCCTCGGACTCGGACTCGGACGCCGAGTCCACCGTCGAGGATGACGGCGAGGAGCTTACCGGGGCACCGTGGAACGCCGTGTGCGTGCTTGGCCTGCGGGTGTACGCCCGGGACGCCGAAGTGGCCATCAAGCTGGTCAAGCCGAGCGACGAGGAAGAGGCTGCGAGTTTGACAATTGACGGGGAGGCTGCCGGGGCTACTGCGTAAGGGGGGGGGGATGTATGATGATTTTATGATTGACATGGCTGTGATGGTAACGCTGGGTGTCTATTCTAATCAGTTATAAGGTTGGAAGTCCAGATCTATATATGTTGACGACGTATGGAATCCCTCGCGTTTTGAACATGAACAGGCCTTGGCAGACCTTCCTCGGATGCATTTACAGTAGTCACCTCATAGTTGCAACTACCAACGTAGAGATGCCAACACCGCTCCTCCATGTCCTTCTTCGCTGAAGCTAGAGAGACCACCAGCCGGGGAACAGATTCGCTCGCTGGAAATAATAACTGCCACCACAGAATATAACTCGAAAAGAGAAGCACGCATGCATCCATCAGGAGCCTTCCCACATCGGCTCCCGAGTCAATGGCCAGAAGACAATCTTCTTGAGCATACTAAGCAAAGTATGTCTGTAGGTTTTTGCCGCCAGCCCCTATCAAATTACTTGCAACCAGAGCCGGACTTCCCCACACACAAAAGCTCACGCCTATACGCGCAGGTAAATGAGTTTTGTTCCTGACATGCTTCGAACAAGACAACTCCATACGTCCAGGACCCCCTTAAACAACATGAAAAACCTTGCCTTTCGACCTGGCACTACCCACCACCAGCACCTTGCATACTACCGTAACTATAGGAACGGAAAACAAGCAGAGCGGGAGGTCGATCACACGACAGCAAACAGCAAACCCCGTGGATTGAGATTGAGGGCGGGAGGGGATCTGCTCCCCCAGGAGACAAAGCTCGAGCGATGCCGGCATGCTCATCACACGATGGGTACGCCGTTTGATAGGCGCGTTCCCGCCCTCCCGGGAGATCCGGGGCCGTAATCCCCGTCAAGGTTGGTGACGGACGGAGAACTGTTGCAAGCCAGACGCAACAGCTACGTCTCGGCTTGTTTGTCCGGCATTCTGTCCAACGCGGTTGCGCTCCTTGCCTCGTGCGCCAGGCGGGCTTCGTTCCAGGAGCGTGAGGCCTCTCAAACACCAGACAAGCACAGGGCGGGTTCCCACCGGAAGGGCGGTGGCACAAAGTAAAACGACCCAGTTATCACCGACTTCCCGACGCTGGCTGGCTCAGATGTAGCCGTCGTCAGACAACTCGGACGAGGGTCGGGAATGAAATGCCACGAGCAGAACCGGAAGATCGGGAAGGGAGAAGGCGGAACGAAACGGCGACATACACCCCATGTCTCCGGCCCCAGCGTGCCGTGCCTCTC
>JASUDE010000450.1:0-39258 GCA_034509685.1 Colletotrichum cereale | reverse complement strand
TAAAGTGAATAAAGTGGTAGTGGTGGTTGTGATAGTATCATTTTTGGGGTGACCGAAATGCAGGGGTGACCGAAAAGTGGGTGCTTTGACTTACGACCCGCCTCGCCAGACTGCGGCCTTACTTACCTTGGTGCCAAGCGGTTCACTGGTCTCCGATGAGTGCTTCGCACGAACATCAAGCCGCCGAGCTACTCCGAAAGTGTGCAAAAGATGCAGGATGCAACAACGAAAAGTTACTCGATAGCCTTACGAAGACGACCAGGCGACCTGGAGGACCTTTGGCGGATTTCTGCGAGGAAGATGGATCGAGAGAAAAACGCGAAATGCTACCGACGCTCCGGACTCTCAAGGCGGCGCTAATCGAATCGCTTCTTTCATGCAATTGTCGTTTGTGTGTCCCACCCGGAAACGATAACAGCCACAGCAAAGATGTGGTGTTCAAGAACGACAGAGTCGAAGATTACGCAATACTCATACTGTGTGGGTGTTTATTCCTTGTGAGGAACGCAACATTCAATCGCTCAAAGAACCTCGCCGAGTTCATCATAACCTGTCGCGGATCCTCAAGAGAAGATTATATGGAGCTTTTTGGGGGACTGGCTACGCAGCCCACTGTTTGCTCTGTGCCACATGATCAACGACCTGTAAAATGGAAGAAGTGGACGCACCTTGAAGATGTGTGCAATAAGTGCCGGTGGGAAGCTTTTGAGGATGCTTACCGACTTAAAAAAACAATTATAGACGTGGCTAAGATTCCCGGGGAATTTCATCCACATGACTTGTGGAACATGAGCGGTTACAACGTCCCCTTCATCAATCTCAAGAGGCCGGACATAAAGAGAGGGCGAGCGACTGTACGGTTCTATAGTAGTCAGATACACACAGACTACAACACATTTGAAACAAAAGAACTCCAGGTACGCCAAAGCAGGGCACATTCATTACCCTAAATCTGCCACAAACACTTTCTGATTCAGGTTTCACAGGGAAAAGAGGTTTTTCGAAAGGTGTACGCCTATCAGCACCAGGTTGAGTCAGAGAAGAAGAAAATCAGCGAAGCAAAAGAGGAGATCCGGATTGCCCATCAAATGTCACAAAAGCATGACAGCGTCGCGAAGCTGTTGTATGCTTTTTACAATAGGGGGTTCGATTGGGAGATCGTTGAGCTCGTGTTCAAAAAGTACGATGGGAATCTAGAGGATCTCCTTCTGGGACCCTATGCGCCTCAGGACCTTATTCCGCACGCTGGCGACGGGTCTGAGCTGATCGATAACATTTTATGGAAGGAGATGGTGAATGTGGTCGAGGCCGTTGTGGCATTGCACTCTTTTCACTCACATCCGAACCCACTGGACCTCAAACTTGCCAACATCCTGGTGGACAACCACGAGCGAGGACGAGTTATTACACTCCATCTTGCGGACTTTGGACACGTTGTGGAGACGATACCGCGAAGAGCTACTGTTGATTACGCTCCACCCGGGGAAGATGAGGGATGGTTGAGCGAAAATGAGACGGGCATGACCTATGATGTCTGGTCCATGGCTTGCATCCTCCTTCAAGTTCTCGTTTTCATACATGGTGGTCGCCAGAAGCTGGAACTCTTCAACTCCAACCGCCAAGCGGGGTTCTCAGATGCCGCATATTGGTACAAGCAAGACGGAAAGTTCATGTTGCGAAGGGCCGTCGCTGACAGTTTGACGTTACTCGAAACACAAAAGGAAGATGGGACGACGCTGGTCATCTTGAAGCTTCGCGAAATGCTCAGTGTTGAGCCCGAGAGGCGAGGTACCATGGATGCCTGCCTCTCCGCTTTCAGAACTGCGAAGCATGATAATCGGCCAAAGGACCAAGATGCCATGAAGTGCGGCAGTGAAAATTGGTCGGTATTTTTCCGAAATTCCACAATCAGCAAAGAACACCCCGCGCACCTAGCGATATATCGGAACCCTCGCCGAGTCACGGAGTATTATGACGGCTCAGAAGAACTACGTCGAGAAAGTATCTCTATTGATCTTAATGTGGAAGTGGGAGGATATTTGACTAGGGGAGAGTGTTCCCGGATTTCATTTTCGCCAGCGGCATTCTTTTCATCGGAGGACGACAGTGGAAAGAAAGCATTACGGTTCAAATCAATTCTCCCGGACTACACACTGCTCTTCACCAACATCGAGGAGTACCGGCGCTTCATCGCCCTAACAACACGCCAGGAAATCATCTACAAAGATGCATCTAGTGGTGTAACGGATTTTATGTTCACAAAATGCAGTATCACCAACAACGAACGCTCTTTCAGCAGCGGTAGACTGCAAGTCTGGAAACGACTTACGAAAAAAGTCTACGATAAGAAGTTTAAGCGAGCTTCTTCACCTCCTCCGTACGGACCAGATGATGAGGAAAGGCTCACAGTTTACATCCTGGTGCTTTGGACACGCCATGCTTCAACCATGAAAAAAGTGTGTTTGGTCGTTGACATCGGAGAGACTACGTGGAAGCTGGAACGGGACGGAGTTAGGTTATCGCGGCTCATGATCCAGCCTAAACGTAAACCGGAGACTTTATGGAGGTCGCAACTGCGAGCGGCGATGTATGAGGAAGAACCAGATCCTGGGACGAGGACAGAAGATAGATATCCCTTCATACCAATTGACCCAGCGCAATTGTATAAAGGGCTACGTACAGGCGTCGCAAAAGACCTGGACATTGATTTCTCATCTTCAACGGGTACGTTATCATCACCAAGACTTTACCTCTGTACGAGACAATATGATGGCTGACTCATGTTTCCAATCTAGAGAGAGATGGGTTTATTGAGGTCCTTCGTCGCCACAGATTTTTTGGATAACCTGCCTTAGAACATCTGGGAGGATGCAGTGTCAGATCATAGGGGTATCGGGAATAAGAACAGTAGTCAGAGATAGGTGCCAGGTCTGCGGCAATGGGCAACCACGGATTATGCTGGGTCAACTGCCTGCGAGTTGATGCCTTGATATAATTACTCTTGAAGGCACCAAAGGCACTACGCACACGCAGGCAATAGATAGAACGAGAAGAAGAACATGCATTGCACACTGGAATCCTGGGACCTTCTCGCGATTGAGTAGAGCATCCCAGTACCCGCGTCCAGGAACAACGCACGGATTACAGCACGGCTAGAAAGCCGCGCAGAGCATGCGCGGTCACTATCATCTATTACTCCTTTTCCTCTTTAGCTTTTAGACTAATCGTATCGAGCTACTATACACCTACCGGAATGTGACACCAGCCCTTCACACAATCTAACATATGTCTAACTGGTATCTGTGAGTAATTTCCTAGTAGCAGACACTAACGCGCCCTGGTTGTAGTCTGTGAGCTGAAGCCCTATACCGACTCACCCTGCTCGCCTTACCACACAGTCCCTACTGTACAACAAGTACACATACATAACAGAAGAGACAGAGGATATATCACGGAGACTTGGATGTGCTATTAGCACTATATAACTGTACACACGGAAGCACCCCTAGGGAATTAGATAGGCTCCCTGGGAGGCAGGCTGCATGGTCCCTTCTGCTGAAGAGCCCTTGGGCACTGAACAGCACGGAGCAACACTTGTTGAAATCCTAGACATGGTTGACGGATGGGATATATGATAGGCCTGGAGAGCGGGACAATTGTGTGTTTAATTGAAGTTGGTTACCCTAGGCGTCCTTTGTCCTCTACAGGAACGTCCTCACGTTAAATAGAACAGCATCCCTTCTCGCCTTGCTCGCGCTCCTTATATCAACTTAAGGCGACGGATGATCTGGCCGCACCCGAGCGGTCGATATCCGCCGGTATCTAGCGCAATCCTATCGCCAATGTCCATGGCGTCTCGCCATTGACCTACAGTGTAAACTTTGTAGTGTAAACTTACGTGTAACACATATTAGCAATGAAAATTATATATTTATATTTATGAGTTAGAAGTGTACCTACGTATATAAATGTGATAGTTGAGATACAATCATTTACATGAGTAGTATAGAGGGCAGTTGTCTCCACTCTTCTTCCCAGCACAGCTGCCCTCATTTGCTTTGGTTTGCACATCAAGAAAAGATATAGTACTTCCAGGGCAGAGGTTGAAACCTTCCCATGGGCTGCAAAACAGGTTTTCCCCCTGCGTACAGAAGCCGCCGGCCGTTGCGGCCTCAACTAGTGGGACACCATAAGACAAGGCAGCTAGTAGGAACGTAAAAGCCTGGAGTTGCATACTGTGATGTAGGTTTGCTACTGTGATATAAGTATAAGGTTGTTAAGGAAACAAGAAGTGCTAGACTGTAAGTACTGGAATAGGTATAATTGTATGGTGCCCCAAGAAAGTGTCTAGGGAAATAGCTTTTCTTTATAATAGTTAACTAAAGCTGGTTTTTTCTTTCTTTTCTCTTAGTGCATAGATTGGGTTTATTGTGATATTAGATATGACGCGGGACTATATCAATACTGGTAGGAGGTAGATTGACAGCCCCTACTTAGCGTTTCTACTATGGTAATAGGCCAAAGTCTATAACCCCCCTAAGCACTGCCTCATTAGATACATCGAATTTCCTGTGTGCGTGAAACACAAACTTAACTATTAACAGTCTATACCCAGCTATAATCTTACCGTGAAGCAGGATCTCTTAGGGGGCAATTCATGTAGTTGAAAATGGCTTATCTAGGGTTGCCCCAAGAGGCGCTTCTAAATACGGTTTCGCGGGTGGATTCCGGACCGAAGTGGAGATCAAGAAATGAGGTCGTTTGAGAAAGCAGTGTCGCGTGGCAATATCCGTGTGTCAGATTCATGGATCGATCATGTGCCTCATACTTTTCTATTCGATTCTCTTCGGTCTTGTGTCAATATGTCGGCGCCTGCTCTTGCATAATACTTTGACCCAGAGCGAACCTACTCTCGCGGCATGCGACAATATATACGTGCTCACTGGATATTGTGGTCGTTTCTGCCGAAGTAAGTAGCTTAAGTCCCGTAGATGGGAAGTTCGTCTGGGAGCAGTTTGGCACTGGCTGCTGTACTGTTGTTGTTGGGTGATGTCATCGACATATTTGTACCCCAACACTTCTACCCCTAAATAGTCAAACTAGTCATAACTTTTCTATGTTCCAAGACCGCTATTGAGTATCAAGTTTCATTCATGTCTAGTGCGTTGGCACTAAAGCTATTGCATCCTGGCGGACTCGTCAAAGTGTGGTTACAACAGTGATCGATAGGCCCATGGTTTCGTATGTGCACTTCTAGGACCGTCTGTCGGTAAAGAAGACTAGTGATGAGAGCTCGACCGATGTTGATCTGTTAGTTCATAGCGGTACTAGCCAGCCTCACCCTGCGTCTTGGGCAAAATAGCAAGGGGAAGCTGCCAGAATGGGCTTCATGAAAAGGGCTAGTCGCGATCCATTATCGCACGAATCACTCCTCAAATAACCAATATTTCAAGTAGAACGGGGTGATTTGTACGTAAAGATAGTCACCATTATCCGACGTTGAGCAGGCTACGAGACCCTGAACCTATCACAAAGACTTGGCATCGGTTATCGGCCAAGACAAGCAGTACTAAGTTTTCTGTATTTTCCAATCTAGAATCCTTGTTCAATAACGAGACCTCTTGGTCTTGTATTACTACGCGTTCCAGACCCAGAGCTATTGTGCAACCTTTGGGAGTCCGCCGCAATATGGTTCAAACGCCCTCGTCGTACAATTTATGCAAGCTTCTCGCTCCCAAAGCCCCCTAGCTGCATTGACCTGCCTAATCGTGCAGTTTCTGCAGCTCATTCAGCAGGGATCCTTCAATCGATTCAAGCTATCGAGCTGATATATTGAAGTGCGTGGCTTATTGGCGTCCGTTAGCAGATCGAGTCGCTTACCTGTGTCGAAATCGGTCTGTCTTACTTTCACAGCCGAGCTGACAACCAAGCCTCTAGTTTAGGCTTGGTCGTGTGCCACCCACGGGAAGCCACAGCCGTACCGATGTATATATTTGTTGATGCATTATCGTGCGATATCTCCTCGGCCCACGCTCCTATTTTGGAAGTTCGCTCGAATTCGATGTCTAAGAAAGTGTTCCGTTACTGAGGGGGAGTTCCCGACAACCTTGATCGAGACGCCCGGCGGCTTACACATCGAGAAGAAGATATGAGGGGATGGGGAGAGCTGCCGATGATTTGCACGAATATTCTAAAATCAGTGTTGTCATCTAGAAGCCCGGATTTCAGTCTGTCTGGGACCGCGAACAACGAAGCCAACCCTAAATGCAGCCTTTTCCCCTCATTGCGTATGTTGGCAGCTCATATGTTGCTATAGCTCGTTAGATCTCTGGTGACTGCATAAGTTATCAAGCATCAGTTCGCAACTCGTCTGCGTTCTATTTGACCGTCAGTGGGCTAACCGGCTGTGGTGAAATAGCCGGCGTTGCGTTTGAGGACATTCAGTTGGGCGCGCAATCTTCATGCTGTACAAGTATAACAAGATTGAACTATGTGAACGAAACTCCTTCACAGATGGAGCGCTTGTATAAACCTATAGTATGATGAAGGTCAGTCCTTCACAATCCCCGAACCTCATCGTCAATTGGCTCTGGGGGGTTATCTTACGTATGGATCGCAACTCGGACTGTCCGAATCACTAAGCCCAGTAAATATGACATGCCTTGATACTAGTAGCAGAAACTTGGTAACAACTTCCCACTAGACGCAAAATATCTTTGATGCAATATCCGAGACACCGGATGAGGTATTATCCATGCTGTGTCGAGCAACACCGATAACATCGGGATCAAGGCGCTCCGAACTCCTTTCTCTCAAACGAGGGACGTTTCATTGAGCATGATTCAAGCAAATAGGAAGTCATAACCCAAAAGTTCATGCCACTCTTTGGTATCTGGGGAAGTATATTTGGGACATTGAGCTCGTTCTAAAACCTGCTGACTTTGACTGGTGGCTATCAGTGCACCGACGAGCACCATCAAACTCCTACTTCACACTTTTTCAGAGCCATATTGGTCGCATCTGGAGTCCCTTCCGGACAAAGAAATCGACTAAGATAGTAGACGAGAGTAAGATATACTATCGCGAAGCCAGTTCTGTAGTAAAGCAACAATGGTGTACATGACATTGCTAGGCATTACACTGGCCCAGCTTCGGAGAATGGGCAAAGTGTCAGTGGCATTCTAGAATGCTCATGGAATACCTCTAACCGTGGATGGAACCAATTACAAGACATCTTGGCTCAAAGAAAACTATTGGTAGCTCCATAAACGATGAGCATGGTCGTGGGAGCTGGGATTAAAAGCCGGTTTGTGGCCCTCTACCACGCCCTTGTCATATGGCTTCCATATGGACAACGAAAAGTGAATCCTCTCGGAATCGCTTGTCGTTACAACTGCGTGACTCTGTGTCTCGATTTCTCGGGTATCACTGGCCATTCGAGCCAAAGAGTCTCCGTGTGTAAGACTAGTAGGCTTGGATACGCTACGAGCTTGTCATTCTCCGGAAAGGTAGTAATAGATGGGGAACATGGGTCTGACAGTGGCGGCGAAGTATTGAAGTGTGGCAGGCAAATCCTGTCATCCTCCGGAGTCCACGGGGGTAGTAGCAACGGTATGCAGTGACTGGGTTCTGAACTTTTGGTATTGGACGGCTTTGATATTGAGGTTCACATGTGTCTTCCTTCGCGGCGATGAGGATGGCCACGGTCCGTTGCTAAGTTGGTTAGAAAACACGACGCAGAGCTTCGTATAAGACCGACAATGCTGCACTCCTACATGTTATGAAATCCTTACCACATTATTTCGGTCAACACAGGTAGCGAGAAACGGGCTGCAACAAGGCAATATTGGACTATGTTCGCTTGAGCCTCAACACCTATTGTCTTGCTCATGCAGCCAGCTTCTAATCTTCTGTCCTCACTTACGTCCTTTTTACACTACCACAAGACAGCTTCTGTCTCCTTCGAACCCGGTTACCCCAGTTTGCCGGCAGTCCGAAAAAGCTCGAGAGGACTCATTTCTCCTACAGTCACTCGCAACATCCTTCGGGAATCGATATCTACTGTGCCACCTCAGCACTCGATCAGCCACGGAGTTTGTGCCCACCGGGATCGGTTGCATCGGCTTGCTTATTTCCACTCTCTTTATTGTTTCATATATTCTCTCTTAGAGTGGACGCGACGAGGAAGGCACGTATTCGCAAGATTAGCTCAAAACCTCTCCCCCGCGCAAACAGATACACCATGTGTACTTATTCCTATTTACACCACCACCACGTTCAACCATGCACCCGTCCCATCGATTACGTGGTTCATTACGAGTTCTGTTTGGACGCCGAGAAGGACTCGGACGGCAAGTCACAGACTCCCTGCGAGCGCGTCTTCTATGATCCGGTCCAGTCGATTGACTTCGATAACCCCTGTGCGACTGGGGGCTGTCTTATCTCGCCCGACTGCAGCTCCGGAAGCTGTCGCCTACAAGACCTTAACGGGCAGTGGACCTGTTGTCAATGCAGCCGAGGAAGCAATTCTCTTCGATGGTGCCGACACAAGATGAAGAAAAGTCCGGATACGTTCTGCTACCATCGCGTCTGCCAAAACTGCACATCCGACACGGAAACTTGACGGCCTCATAACGGAATGATAATACCATTGTCTACGCGGAGTCAGCAAGGCCAATAAATTTCTGCAAAACATGACCCAAAAGAAAAGGGACGAGGGTTCATCCAATAAGTGATTTGTCATCTTCCAACAGTACGGCACAGACCGATTTCCATTGTGAGGGCGTACCAAATTCCACCCCAAGCCTCCCATCGACTGCCACCTTTGCGTGCTCTGCGCTTCTTGGCTTCCGCATCGAAAGTACTCTAGCCTTGACTTGCAGCTAGCCTTACAAAAGAACCAGGCTAAGGTGGTACAAGAATCTAAGAGGGGCCCAGTCAGAAACAAAAGATGCCACCTCACAACGTTATGGTCGAAAGCTGAATGGGGTCTACCCGTAGCCACATGTACAGCTTTCTTGCTGGCCGGTGATCGGGAGAGGCTGGAAGATGGAAGCGAAGAGGCTTGGGGACCTTGCGACTCACCAGGCACCATAGACTAATCGACCTAGTCCTGTTCTAACTGCATGTTTCATGCCATTGACTGGAGTGGCTGCCCTGCTCTAGACTTATCGACATGGCGCTGCCAGTGACATTCCGACCGTACCTGGCCACAAGACCTGAACGTGCTGCCGAGCTCGATCCATGATACATATCACCAACCTGGCTGCCACGTGTTTTTGTCGATAAACCTTGAGACTATTTGATTCCTTGAACACATCTTACGAGTCAGTGCACTGCACCTTTGTCTGTGAAGTCGTTCAGCCTCATTATCAGTGCCAGGCAGTATTGCAGGTTCCTGACAATCAGGGAGAGAGTTGCGAATATGGCCACATCGACACATCGTCGAGGATTATGGTTCGACTCACCGGGATTCTGAACGGTTTGCCGAGACTATGTCCCATTTGATCTTGTTCACTTTTGCTACAAAAGCTTTTAAAACTATAAAGACGGAAACAGATTCCTGTCATTTAGGACTGATGAGAAGTGGTTAGCGGCAATCTCGCAGAAGCATTTCCTCAAGTAAATTTGATGTTTGCCTCCAAAGCATAGTTTGAACTAGCACGTATCAAGCCCCCAAGTCATCAAATTATCCGATCCGCACTTCTACCACCGCTCAAAGTTCCGAAAAACAGAAGCAGAGGCAATGTGCAACATCATCTCTTACAAGCTGCCGTGCGAGCACGTCCGGACCCAGGTCAACCACTGTTCTAGAGCACCTTCACCCTCGAGGAAAGACCCCTTCAACCGCAAGACATGCAGAGAAGTCATCCAGCGGAACATAACCTTTCCGCCTCCCTCGGGCTACACAATGCCCGAGTGCCCCTTGGAGAACTGTCCTTACGAAACACGGAACCGGTGTTGGAACTGCTGCTGGTGCGGCAAGGGCTGGAATGATGGCGGCAGATGCAGCTGCGTCATGATTATCGACGGGACCGAGTACCGTTGCGAGCATATCTGCTGCAACACCTGTACTGCCGCTGTCGATGGCTGAATACTAGAGATTTGGATCAGAGATTAATGGTCGAATGATGGAGGTCACATGATTGTGGTATTATGATGGCAGTTATCACGTGGTGTAGGTTTCACATCAGGTTTACCTACTGCTTGACACCGAATCGATAGGGTAGAGGGTCATGTATACTAGTTTCAAGATCAACCTTTTGTCGTTAATGGCTAGCTTCCACATAAACCGACCACATTAGTTTTGTGCACCAACTAATATCATCATCATCATCATCAAGCGAGAGAACCTCAAGTGCTGAGTACTGGCTTCGACTGTTAATAATTATCTTCCGCTGTTCGCGACTATGAATTGTACGTGCTTGTCACATGAAGCTCCCGAGAGGTAGTCACGATTATGTCTTGGAGTGTCGAGGTGATATCATTGAAGAAAGCTTGAAGCTATACCGACATCACGATCTATAGATCGACGTCTGGTGCTTTTGATAGGGCCAAGGAATCGACGCTAGAGCAAATGTCCATCTCAAGCACCAGATCCTGCACACTTCCATTTCGATCCAGCCCTAAAGACATCTCGTCACCCATACCGCTATCCCTATCCCAATCAATCTTGCGAGAAATCGATTGGATATGGTAAGAATCGGCGTCAACCTCATCTCCGATAGAGTCTCATGAGTTATCGTGACATCGAATGGCCCAACCAATGCGAGACCGTGATTGTTGCCACGATGTAAACGAGATATCGACATCCATCAGGAACCGGGACCGCGGATCGAGCTCTCCGTACTTGTCCACAGTGAACCATTTCTCCCATGGGTCCGGAATAGATCGGGTTACGCCAAGGGTGAGGTGGAGATCGCCATGGCCCAATACTGAATGCATCAGTGCGACACAGGCTGCGGCTGCCCGTCTTGGCCGCCCCCCTCTAACCTCCCCATTGGCACCATCAAGTACTCGTAACTACATTGGGGGATGCCCTGAATGGCCTGGCTGGCCGCTTGGGCTACTTTTCTCACTCCTGGGGGATGGGTGCAACACAAGATGCTTACACCGTTCCGTTTAGCCAATATGCGGTTCCGAGACATCGGGTGCTTCATAGGCAATCAGCTGGAACCAATTGTAAGATCATGTTGCACAAGCCTGACTGTCAACGGAGTCGTGGTGATGGCAGGCGGAATTCGACGACGTGGTGATGTTCGGGATGGTTGGCGAGAAGTAAATGTGTGTCAGTGAAGGTAGGAAAAGAAACCAAGTGAGGCGTCAGCGATTCGACTGAGCAGAATAGTGATCAATCACTGCAATGGCGGAAGTATGGAGTGCGAACGTGATGTGGAGATGATGCTGATCAAGTGAAGTCATGGGACAGAGTATATAAGATGCAACGCGCTGCTTGGAATCTTGCTCGCCTTTTTTTCTTCATCTTGCAGCACTGAACGTAACAAACGACATATTAATACAAAAACCACTCTTATTGGCGTCGCAGATTCCACGGATTTTCAAGAACAAACCCGCATACCATCATTCGCAATGTGTCACGCTCATCCTCGATGGCATCCTTGCTCACACACGTCAATCAACTGGCACTATTGCCCGTCGGCCGTGATCGATCTCGAAACGGGCGTCGAGACTCCATGCTCACGTGTGAGCTATGGCAAGGCTCAGCCTACCAACGCCGACTGCCTGCTCCTCAACTGCTATTTCAGGGCTATGGGCGGGACCTGGACGTGCTGCCAATGCGGTCAAGGACCCAACGACAAGGGCTGGTGCACGCAGTCGGTGCCGAACCAAGACGCTGACGGAAGCGCCACCGGCGCGACCAGGACGTGCGACCACGGCTGTTGCGCGGAGTGCAACCCTTACCGTGAGTCCTCATCACCCACCGACTTTTAGCCACCTCACAGTGCAGCTTACGAACACTCCCCCCCCGAGTCTCGACACAAGTGACAACCCCGGAAATGACATTTGGCGAACTCCGCAAGGGAACGGCTAGCCGCAAGTTTGGATACAGCTCGGCAGCGCGCTCGCATCGGCGAGGCTCGGCTTTGTCCAAAATCAACGGCTTCTTTCACCCTGACGAGAGGGTCGAGACGGCACCACCGTCAAGATCCGGGTCGCCCTCGGGGAGCAGTGTTTCTCACAAGTCATCTGGTTCGAAAGTCGACTTGGAGTACAACATGAAGAGACTCAGAACACCCTCGGGTAAAACAAGCAAGAAAGGTCAAAAAGCACTCAGGGGGCGTTAGGAAGGTTATCGTGATTATCTCTCAGCACCGGCGTCATATTACAACAGGGGTTGATTTTTTCATTGCACCAGCCGGCTCTTTGGGACCTTGATTGCGTCAGACCGTCGTCTGGCTCACTTATAGTCACTAGTGCGGAGTAGATAATTAGTGTTTCTTGAACAAGCAAGAGTTTGATTTCGCGCGTGTGTATTGGAAGCAGTTGATACATGTATGCCGCCCCAAACCTGTCGTCGTTCCAGTTCCAACAAGTGTCAAAAACATTGTCAACCAAAGTAAGAACAATCAATAGCTTGCCACCAACCCTGTTTTCCTGTCGGACAAGGGCAATGAGAGGCATGCCGCTCCCTCAGCCACAGCGAGGGGCAGCCCACCCTGGCTAGCCGGCAACAGTGTAGGAAAAGCAAGAATACAACCATCACCACTTCTCAAGGCGATTGCCCATCGACGCCTGAGAATGATATCTCATACCTGAGTGAAACCAGCACTTTCTTCTTTCCAAAAGCTTAAGTACTACAACTGGGCAGCTGGAAACAAGAGATATCCCCGTGCACAGCCACAGTTCCAGCCAAATGGGGTGTGGCTTCGTTTTGGGCGTCCCCGAAGTGGGGCCTTCTGAGACGTGGCTGATGCATCGAGGCCGGCCAATCACGCCCCACTCATACCGTTAATGTGGGTCAAACGCAACACATCCCACCGGCACGTGCTTCCGGAGCCGGACCGCAGACTCCGGAGGGTGTTGTCCTTCATAGAGGTGCCATCTCATCTTTCTTTCACACACAAGGATCACAACACATAGGTAGCAAAGTTTACTCGAGCCAAGAAAAATCTTCAGAGGCAAGGACAAGAAAGAAGGTTCATCACAATGGCTTGCGAATCGGGGTGTTGCGGCCCTCCAAACGATCAACCTGTGGCTTCAGACGCCAAGCTCTCCCCGGCTCCCACCCAATCGAATCTCAAGGTCGAGGATTGCTGTAATGACACGGATCCTTGTGTTGGACAGGCCGAAGCCCCGGATGGCTGCTGTACTGTGGGGGTTGTGACTGGCGATGTTCACGACGAAGGTGCACCATCCGCTTCTGACACCATCCGACTTGGAACTAATACTCAGCCAGTTGTTCAAGATCGAGACTGCCAAGATGCGCTAAAAGGAGATGTCGGTACTTGCGCGAAGCTCTGCTGCAGCCCGACCATCGATACAACCAACGAGGCCAGCATGAAGGAGCCAGATGCTATCGAGGGTCGATCCAGCAAAGAAGACGGCGAAAAGAAACAGTGCGTAGCCGAGGGTGATGCGGCAGAGGACAAGGCCCCGAGCTGTTGCGAGGGCAAGACGTCGCCATGCTGCGACTCAACCTGCATTGACCGTCTCGCCCTTCGCATATGCGCCAGCAAGATGGCCTCATCGAAACCCCGCCGCTCACCCGCAGGTAAGCACTTCTCCCCCCTGGGAAAAACACAGCGGTCGCGTATCTGATGGAAACCCCAGTAGTATCTGCTGGAGACGACGACTCTTGCACAGGAGTCGAGGACGGAGAACCATGCCGTAGCCACGCCCGCACCGTCCGCCAAACCTACCAGGCCAAGCTCGAGGCATTGGGTTGCATCTGCCGGGCCCTGATCGCCCTTGGACAGGAATCTTGCTGTGCTCCTCGCCAACGACCCGTCCAGAAACGCTCCTCAATAAGGCGGTCTGCTTCTCACACCTCTGCCGGCTCATGCTGTACCGGGGCAGCTGGGCCTACTGCCTGTGATTCGAATGCAGGCGCCGGAAGAAAGAAAGGTTCCAGCTCCGCAAGCAATGCAGCCAAGGGCGATGGGTGTGCTGATGAATGTTGCTCGAAACCGAGGGCCCCAAGTATCCCGGGGTCTTGTGTCGATTCTTGTTGTGGCATCGCGAACCCGACAGAAGCTGCCACGGAAACCTCCAAGCGAGTGGCCAGCAACGCGATTGTCGATGTTGAACAGGGACTTTCCGGGGACGAGCACGTCCTTCTCAGCGTCTCCGGCATGACTTGCTCAGGCTGTGAGACCAAACTCAAACGAACGCTCGCCAATGTCGACGCGGTCAAGAACCTCAAGACTAGCTTGGTGCTGGCCCGCGCCGAATTCGACTTGGACATGAGAGCCGGCTCGGTGGTTGAGGTCATCAAGCACCTCGAGCGTACGACCGAGTTCAAGTGCGAAAGGATAAGTAGCCAAGGCACCAGCATCGACATACTCACACCCGGGAACCCTCAGGATACCGTCAACCAGCCCTGGCCGAAGGGCGTCACGGACATGCGCGTAGCAAACAAGACGAGTGTGCATGTCGAATTCGACGCCGAAGTCATCGGGGCCCGCGACCTGGTCGACAAGGGATGGGACACGCCCGTCGAGCTGGCGCCCCTCCGCGCCGATCCGACCTCGGAAGCCGGAAGCAGGCATGTGCGCAACATGGGATTCATCACCCTGCTTTCGATTGCCTCGACCATCCCCGTCCTCGTCATGGCTTGGGCTCCTCTGCCCGAGCGGGAGATTGCCTACGGCTCCGCGTCTCTGGCACTGGCGACTATCGTGCAGGTGGTCGTGGCCGGCCCCTTCTACCCGACGGCGTTGAAGAGCTTGCTCTTTTCGAAAGTCATCGAGATGGACTTGCTGATCGTCCTGAGCACGAGCGCTGCGTACGTCTTCTCCGTCGTGTCATTTGGCTTCCTCGTCTCCCGCAACCCTCTGTCGACCGGCGAGTTCTTCGAGACGAGCACGCTGCTCGTCACGCTCATCATGGTCGGCCGGTACGTCAGCGCCTTGGCGCGCCAAAAGGCCGTGGAATCCATCTCGATCCGGTCTCTGCAGGCCTCTACGGCGTTAGTTCTCGACCAATCCGGCAGCGAGAAGGAGATCGACGCGCGGCTCCTCCAGTACGGAGACGTCTTCAAGGTTCTGCCGGACTGCAGAGTCCCGACCGACGGCACGGTGATCTCGGGCTCGTCGGAGCTCGACGAGTCCATGATGACTGGGGAGTCCAAGACGGTCGAGAAATACGTCGGTTCTCTACTGATTGCTGGATCTATCAACGGCTCCGGCACCCTCACCGTTCGCCTGACCCGTCTCCCGGGCGACAATACCATCAGCAGTATCGCCGGCATGGTCGACGAGGCCAAGCTCTCCAAGCCCAAGATCCAGATCATCGCCGATCGAGTCGCGTCGTACTTTGTGCCCGTGGTTGTGGGCATAACCATCGTTACCTTTGCCATCTGGATCGCCGTCGGCGTCGCCGTCCGCAAGCAGTCCGGCTCCGAAGCGACGATGCAGGCCATAACCTACGCCATCACGGTCCTCATCGTATCGTGCCCATGCGCCGTCGGACTCGCTGTGCCAATGGTCATCGTGATCGCGAGCGGCGTCGCCGCGGAAAGAGGCGTCATCTTCAAGTCCGCCGACAGCATCGAGGTCGCTTACAGGACCGCGCATGTCGTCTTTGACAAGACCGGGACCCTCACCAACGGGAAACTGACCTTCGGGGAAGAACACTACGTCACTGACGACGCAGACTCGACCAGGGCCTTGCTTCTCGGTCTCGTCGGTAGCATCAAGCATCCCGTGTCTGCCGCCGTCGCGGCTTACCTCAAGGCCAGCGGCGTCTCGGCCTCCGCGGTACCCGACCCCAAGACTCTAACCGGCAAGGGCGTCGAGGCGACCGTTTCTGGCCGCAGGCTTCGGGCGGGCAACTCGCGATGGCTCGGGTTCTCCGCAGACCCGAGAGTAGTGTCTATCCTTTCCAAAGGCTACACCGCATTCTGTTTCACCATCGACGGGTCCCTGGCCGCGGTGTTTGGCCTTGAAGACTCTGTCCGACCCGACGCGTCGGAAACCATCACGGCGCTGCAGGACTCCGGGGTTGCGGTCCATGTGCTCTCTGGCGATGACGACGGTGCCGTCCGAGCAGCTGCTGCTCAGCTGGGCATCCCCGACACCAACGTCCGCTCCCGTTGCACCCCGGGAGACAAACAAGCCTACATCCAGGCCCTGCTGTCCCGTCCCGTCGAACCCAAACCCCGCAAGTTCCTCCCCAAGAGGAAGCCGAGGGAGCCGGTCGTCATCTTCTGCGGCGACGGCACCAACGACGCAGTGGCACTGGTGCAGGCCACGATTGGCGTGCACATGAACGAGGGCACCGACGTCGCAAAGTCGGCCGCGGACGTGGTCCTCATGCGGCCCAGCCTGGCCGGCATCCTCACAGTCATCAGCATCAGCAGGAAGGCCACCCGCAGGATCGCCTTTAACTTTGGCTGGAGCCTTGTCTACAACCTGTTGGCCATCCTCATCGCGGCCGGCGCGTTCGTCAACGCGAGGATCCCGCCCGAGTATGCCGGCCTGGGCGAGCTGGTGAGCGTGCTGCCCGTCATTGCGGCTGCGGTTCTCCTGCGTTGGAGCAAGGTCTAGCCGGCGATTTTGGGGAACCGGGTTTGGATGGCCGTGGGGACGGACGGCGCGCCCGGGAGAGGGTGCGTGATGCTTCCACGGAGGAGGGGCGCCAGAGGTTGTGCGCCGGCAGGCAGATTCAACATCTGGTGCATGGATTACTTTTTCTTTCCGTTTCCACGACTGGTTCGTTGGTGTTTTCTTCCCCCCCCCAATGGCTGGGTATTGCCCGAGACGGGGGTTTGTATCTCACACTCGGTCGTGTTTCTTGACGCCGAGTAAACGTGGCATTGATAAGCAACGGCATCGAGCTCTGTTCCAGTTATCATCTTTGTGTGATCCGAACCTGTCCCATCATCACTCACTTGATGGGTGATCTTGCAAGACTTGTTGCCTTGTTGTCTCCTCTTAAACACGAAATAACAGCATGGACTCTGTTGTTGACGCAAAAGTGTTAGTACATCCTCATTGGTTTGCGAGGAGGAAGATTCAAAGCTCGATGTGAATGGCAGGGCGGGCTCAACTGAGTGCTCAGCTGTTTCCCATCGCCCATCGCTTCTGGGGTATACATGGTCTTCTTCTCTCGCGAAATGGGGTTTCCATTCCGTGCTCAGAAGGGTCCCAACACCTCCAGCAATCACTGACCAGCGTAGTTTCATCAGCCACTTGAGTTTATTCAAGAATCATGATCAAAATGCTCTCACTGTTCGATATCTCCAAGACATACAAACAATCAGTGCGCCAGTCATCGTCCTTTTTACTGGGTCTTAGTACACAACTCTCAACATCCCATGGAAACTATATATCATAAATTCATAAAGTCTTTAACTCAAGGTCGTTCCGAGCTCATCAGAGGTTATCATCAGTTTTGTAACCTCAACACGGTGCAAACTAGTTCGTGATGCTAAATCGACGGCACGCGGCCGAGTCCATATCCCTCGCCTTCCCCCATCTACTCCGTAACCTTGACCAGCTGGCTCTTTTCAGCAATTTTGGCGGCAAACTCGCGGATCGGCACGGCGGATACGATCTCCAGCAGGGCCATGTTGGCCTTGAGCTCGCGCGCGATCCAGTTGCGCACCTCGATGGCGGTCAGCGAGTCGACGCCGTAGCGGTACAGCGGCTGCATCGGGTCCACCTCGGACGCTGGCATCTGCAGGATCTCGGCCGTCCGCTTGACGAGGGCCTCGGTCACGATCTCGGCCGCCTGCTGCATCGAGGACACGCCCGCGAGCTGCGCGGGGAGCGACACCGTGGCCGTCCCGCCGCCGCCGCCGCCGCCGCCGCCACCACCACCCGAAGAGGCCGCGGTCGTGGTCATGGCCATGGGGCCGAAGCGCGGGTCGGCGAGGTAGAAGGGCTCGGCGAGGCCGTGAGCGGCCCAGACGTCGGCCGAGCCCAGGCCGGTGACGACCTGGGCCGGAACGGCCTCGTCGGAGCAGTCGTCGTCCTGGTTCTGGCCGTGGACGACGCTCTTGAAGAGGGCGTGGAAGATGGGCTCGGGGATCCCAACGGCCTCCTCCCACTTGCCCAGCACGCCGCTCTCGGTGTTCCCCTCGGCCAGCACGCCGACGTCGCGCATGACGCCCAGGTCGATGGCCACGGCCTTGAGCCCCAGCTTCCGGCGATGCGCCGCCAACGCGTCCTGGTACGTGTTTCCGGCCGCGTACGCCGCCTGGCCCGGGTTGCCGACGACGCCGGACACGGAGGAGCATAACACGAAGAAGTCGAGGGGCCGGTCCGCGCCAAAGTAGTCGTGCAGGTTGCGCGACCCGTCCACCTTGGGCCGCAGCGGCGTCGTCCACTGCGCGTGCTCCATCTTCTCGAAGACGACGTCGCGCAGCACCATGGCGAGCTGCACGACGCCGCGGACGGGGGGCATCTCGCGCTCGCAGACGGCCATGGCCGCGCTCAGAGACGCTGCGTCGGCGGCGTCGGCGGCGTACGCGCGCGCCGTGACACCCCAACGCGTGGCCAGCTCGGCCAGCAGGGTCCGGGCCTCTTCCGAGGCGTCGCCGGACCGCGAGAGGAAGGCGATGTGACGGGCACCGGCGACGGCGAAGTTCCGCGCCAGACTGCGGCCCAGCCCGCCGGTGCCGCCGACCAGGAGGTAGGTGGCGTCGGGGTCGAGGCGGAACAGGTCGGCGGCGCGCTGGAAGACGGGAGCGCGCGAGTCGTCGGGAGACTCGGCCGGGGTGTCCAAGGTGAGGACGGCCTTGCCGGTGTGCTTACCCTGCTGCATGAGGCGGAAGACGTCCTCGACCTGGCCGGGGCGGTAGGCCTTGAGCGGGTGTGCGGGGGTGAGGTGGCCCTGCTCGACGAGGGCGTAGACCTCGGCGAGGACGGAGCCGAGGTCTTGGACGGGGTAGTTGAGGATGTCGCAGAAGGCAAAGGTGGCGTTCTTGACAAAGGGCCGCATGTCGAGGGGCGAGTTGTTTGTGATGTCGCGCAGGCCGATCTCGACAAAGGTGCCAAAGGGGGCGAGGCAGGGCGAGTCCCACGAGGCCCTCAGCAGCTCGTCGGCGAGCGAGTTGAGGATGCAGTCGACGCCGCGGCCGTTGGTGACGCGCTCGACGCTCTTGACGAAGCTGAGGTCGCGCGAGTAGAAGATGTGCTCGTCGGGGATCCCGAAGCGGTCCCGCATGAGCTGCCGCTTGCTCTCGGAGCCGACGGTCACGTAGACGACCAGGCCGAGGTACTTGGCCAGCTGGATGGCGGCCTGTCCGACGCCGCCGGCCGCGGCGTGGATCAGGACCGACTGGCCCTTGCGCAGCTTGGCCAGGCGGACGAGCGCGTAGTAGGCCGTGACGTGGACCAGGTTAATGGCGGCGCCCTGTTCGAACGAGATGGAGTCGGGCAGCTTGTGGACGACGGCGTGGTGGGTGCGGACGAGGGTGGCATGGCTTCCGTAGGCGTGGGCCGCGACCCGGTCGCCGATCTTGACGTTGCCGACGGCGGCACCGGTCCGGACGACGACGCCGCTGGCCTCCAGGCCCAGCATCGGCACCGGGACGAGCCCCATGGCGCCCATGATGTCCTTGAAGTTGATGCTGGACGCGTGGACGCGGATCTCGACGTCCTCGTCGGCGAGCGGCTCCATCGCGCGCTCGTCCTTGACGAAGTGCAGCGAGTCCAGCAGGCCGGGACGGCCGATGGCCAGGCGGAGGGGCGACTTCTCCCCGGCCAGGGGCACCACGCGTGTGGCGTCCTTGAGATGGCGGGCGATGCGCCGTTCGCCCGCGGCGCTCTTGTAGAGGCGGGACGTCTGCAGCAGGCCCTGCGCCTCGCGGAACTCGTTGTCTGGGGTGTCGCTCGCGAGGATCCGCGCGGCGAGCGACGCCAGTCCCGAAGACGAGCTGCTGAGATGGAGCGTCTGGAAGCGCAGGCCTGCCGTCTCGTTGGAGATGGTGCGCGCGAGACCGTCCACGATGTAGAAGGACGGGTCGGCGTCGCCGCCGCCGGTGACCCAAAGAATGCGCTCAGTCTGCAAGATGAGGCTTCGGAGGGCGTGGAAGTCAGGCTCGGAAAGATGGGCTAACATGGGTTGCTCGAGTTCCAGCAGAGATACGATAACGGGTGACGTCGTCTTGCCGCCGGACAGCAGACCGGCTTCGGAGCTGGTGATCTGATCCCAAGTCTTGACGACGACGACGACGGAGGACTTTCCTTGGGAAACCAGCTGGTCTTGCAGCGTCTGGAAGAAGTCCTGTGTGGCGGGTGAGGGGGCGGATGGCACGACGAGGATGAAGTCTTGGGCCGAGGTCGTCTCGCCGTTCTGCTGCGGTGCTTCGTCTGGGCTGTATCTCAACATGGCCACGACCGCATCGTCTCCTTCGCCGCCTGCAGAGACTGTCGACACAACTCGCCAGCCCTTGGACTGGAGGGATGACGCTGTTGCCTCGCAGGCTTGACGGCCATGGACGGAGAGGACGAGGTCGGCATCCGGCTTGGCCAGGCGAACGAACGAGTCCAGGACCGGGTTTCCGTCACCCAAGAGGTGATGAGAGACCGGCAGCGGGACGACCAAGAGATCCGCAGATACGGCGTCTTCGACGGCTTGTTGAAGCGGCAGCGGTTCACCGACGAGGGCGGCAGCGACGGCAGCGGTCTCGTCGGCTGAATCGACACCGGCATCTGCGGACGTGCCGTCTACGAGCGTGTAACGGACGTTGGAGGACGGTACGGCGCCCGGCGGCAGCAGCCCGGCGTTACCGAGGACGGTGTTCACGACGGACAGGCCCTGGTGCAGAGCCTTGTGGTCCTGCACCAGCTCGACGACCGCCGCCGAGGGCTTCTCGTGGAGGAACATGCTGACGAGCTTGGCCATGACGTCCTCGGGCCGGCTCTGCGGCGCCACGACCTTGGCCACGTCGGCGTCTTCCAGCAGACGGATGGAATGGTCCCACCGCACCTCGGCCGTGACGGAGGCGCCGGGCCCGTCGAGCACGGTGTCGGTGCTGCTGCCGCCCTCGTGCTCTTCCTGCTCGCCGCCACCGCCGCCGCCTCCGGTGGTGTCGAGCTCGGAGATGCGAAAGTCCTGGATGGCGATGTACATCTTGTCGAGGGCCGGGTCGAACAGGAACATGTCGTTGGTCTGCTCGTGGAAGCCGTGGCGCCGGTTGGTGCTGTAGCCGACCATGACGTCGTCCGGCACGCCCGGCACGTCCATCCGGATCTCCATGGCGCCCAGGCGCGTGGGCGCGAACGGCTTCAGGCCGAGCTTGCCGTCGCGGTACGTCGCGCCCACCCAACACTGGAAGATGGCGTCGAGCGTGGCCGCGTGGATGAGGAACGGCCGCCTGCCGTCCTGCCCCTGGCTGAACGTCTTGCCGATGTCGGTGACGCGCAGCTTGAAGTGCGTCTTGCCCGGCCCCGCGAGCAGGTCCTCGACGCCCTGGAAGAGCTCGCCGTACTTGAAGCCGGTGCCCTGGGCGATCTGCTTGTAGAAGTCGTCCTTGGCGATGGGCTCGCGGAGCTCCCGCACGGCGTCCCGGTACTGGTTCGCCCGCTGCGCGACGACGTGCGCCTCCTCGCGCACCATGTGCTCGCTCTTACCGGCGGCGTAGTCGATGGCGATGAGCCCGCGGCAGTTGTCCCGCAGCTGTGCCGAGCTGGTGTTGGCCGACGACAGCGTAAAGTCCCACCAGGGCCCGGAGCCGGAGCCGGAGCCGGACCGGGCCATGGTGACGACGGTCTCGGTGGCCACGCCCTGGAGGATCGACAGGGCGGCCATGACGGACACGTCGCGCAGGCGGAGGGCCTGGACGGTCTTGCCCGGCTCGGCCAGCTGCTGGGCCGCCTCGAGCACCATGCTGATCATGCCGGCCGCGGGGAACACGACGGTGTCGCCAACGGCGTGTCCGGCCAGCCACGGCTCGTCGTCGAGCCGGATGAAGCCGCGCCAGACGCGCTGCTTCTCCTGCATGATCGGGGTCGGGGCCCCCAGCAGGCCTCTGGCCGGCTGGTCCCGGAACCAGCGCTCCCTCTGCACTCGCGCGTAGGCGTTGTACTTGTTGTCGTGCATCCAGGGGTACGGCGGCAGGTCGGTCAGCAGGTCGACCGACGGCGAGGTGTCGCCGTTGACCTTGGCCAGGTCCGGCGGGAGGATGCCCTGGTGGTGGTGGAATAGCTCCTGGGCCATCCGCAGGCTCGTCTCGGAGGCGTCGGCGCCGCGTCGGAGGACGGACTGGTACGCGACGCCCTTGATGCCGTGGTGCGACAGGATCTGCTCGATGGGCCCGCCCAGGGTGCTGTGCGGGCCGATCTCGATGAGCAGGTCGACCTCGGGCTCGGTGCTGCTGCTGCTGCTGCTGCTGCTGCTGCTGCCCTCGGGCTGGACGAGCATCTTGAGGGCGTCGGAGAAGAGGACGGGCGAGAGGAAGTTCTGCAGCCAGTAAAAGGGCCCCAGCTGCTCGTGGGATACCTCGTCGCCCAGCACGCTCGAGATCATGCGGGGGGCGTCATCCGCGGCGTCGGCGACGGTCTCGACGCCGTCCATGGCCTCGTAGTACTGGCCCGAGACGGCGGCGACGTGGGACGAGTGGTAGGCCACCTGGACCTTGAGCCGGCGGCAAAACGTCTTTTGCTCCTCCAGCGCGGCCGCCATGGCGTCGATGGCCGTCGAGTCCCCGGAGAGGGTGATGCTGGACGGGGAGTTGACGCAGCCGACGCAGACCTGGCCGGCCAGCCCGAGCTTCTCGATGAGGTCCTCGGCCGTCTCCCGGGAGCACCCGGCGGCCATCATGGCGCCGTTCAGCTCGGGGGCGACCGTCGGCAGCAGGGCCGAGGCGGTACCGCGCGAGTAGGCCACGACGAGGGCGTCGCGGTGCGTCAGGGCGCCGATGCAGTAGGCCGCCGCGATCTCGCCGCTCGAGTGGCCGACGACCTTGGCCGGGTTGGCCAGGACGGGCGAGCCCCACGACCGCATCTCGTCGACGAGGGCGATCTGCAGCACGCTGCACACGGGCTGGCTGATCTCGGGCCGGCCCAGCCGGGACTCTTTGCCCGTCTTGGACAGCTCGTCCACCGGGTCCCAGTCGCATCCGAGGCTCTTGAGGATGGCCGCCGACCGGGCCACCGAGTCCCGGAAGACGGGCCGCGCGAGCAGCTCGACGCCCATGCCGGCCCACTGGGCGCCCTGTCCCGTGAAGACGAAGCCGACGCGCGGCTGTCTGTCGGGATCCGACGAGGAAGAAGACGTAGAAGAAGAAGAAGCGCGCGAGATCTTCCACACCTCCTCGGAGGGTACAGCGGCGAGATGGGCCTCGAGCTCGGAGAGGTTGCTCGCCACGCAGCTGGCTTTCCACCCCAGGCTGGACCGCGCCGTGCTGAGCGTGTGTGCGAGGTCGGCGAGGTACTCGGGCTCGCCGCTGTCGGGCGTCCACGCCGGGTTTTCACGCCGGACGCGGGCGAGGTGCCGCAGCAGCGTGTCGGCGACGCGCTTGAGGCCCGCCTGGTCGTGGCTGCTGAGGACGAACAGCCTCTTCTTGTTGGCGGCGACGACGGAGTTGCCAGAGGCATCGGGGCCACTGATACTGTGCCCGTTCGTCAGCCGTTTCGGTCTCGGCTTCTCGTACGCCTCGAGGACGACGTGGGCGTTGGTGCCGCCCATGCCGAAGCTGCTGACGCTCATGCGCCTGGTCTCGGCCGCGGGCCAGGGCGTCGGCGAGGTCGGGACGACCATGTTCCAGTCGGCAAAGGGGATGCGCGGGTTGGCCTTGCGGAAGTGGACGTTGGGCGGGATCACGCCGTGCTCGAGCGCCAGGACGCCCTTGATGAAGCCCGCCACGCCGGCCGCGGGCTCGAGGTGGCCGATGTTGGCCTTGACGCTGCCCACGTACAGCTTGCGGGACTCGCTGGCGTTGCGGCCGATGGTGTCGTGGATCGCCTTGAGCTCGGTAGGGTCTCCGACCTTTGTGCCGGTGCCGTGAGCCTCGACGTACTGGGTGGCGTCGTAGTCGAGCCCGTTGGACTCGTACACGTGCCGGATCAGCTCCGCCTGCGCCTCGCCCGACGGCGTCGAGATGGTCTTGGTCCAGCCGTCCGAGTTGACGCCGCTGCCGCGGATCACGGCCCGGACGTGGTCCCCGTCCCGGATCGCCTTGTCCAGCGGCTTGAGGACGACGATGCCGCAGCCCTCGGCGCGTCCGTAGCCGTTGGCCGCCTCGTCGAACGACAGTGACCGTCCGTCGGGGTTGAGCACGCCCAGGCTGTTGAGCTCCATGGTTGCCTCGGGTCCGAGGATCATGTTGATTCCGCCCGCGACGGCGGTCTAGTAGAAGGGCAAATGTTGTGAGCAAGACGAAACAGAAACAGCAAAACAGCAAAACAGCAAAAAAGCTTTTTGACAGGGTGTAAAAGCCCCAAGACAAAACAGTTTCTAACATGACAAGTCACAAGTGCGTACCTCTGCTTGGCCGGTCCTTAAACTCTCGCAGGCCTGGTGAATGGCCACCAGACTGGACGAGCAGGCCGTCTCGACCGTCAGACTGGGCCCGCGCAGGTCGAAGAAATGCGACAGGCGGTTGCTGACCATCTCGTCGCTGACGCCCATCAGGTAGAGGCGCGGCCACTGCTCAAAGTCGCGCACCATGGCGTCGCGGTAGTCGCTCCAGGCGGTGCCGACGATGCAGGCGGTGCGCGTGCCCGCCACCCGGCTCGGCGGCAGGCCGGCGTTCTCGAGGGCCTCGTACGTCACCTCGAGCAGGATGCGCTGCTTGGGGTCCAGCACGGCCGCCTCGGCCGCCGAGAGCTTGAAGAAGGCCGTGTCGAACGCGTAGGGGTCTTGTTTGATAAAGTGCCCGCCCCTCGTGGGCAGCACGTTTTGCCGGTCCTTGGGGTTTGCATGGTAAAAGGCCGATGTGTTGTAGCGGTCGGTATCGGCCGAGTAGGCGTCTGCATTCGGGTCGTGTTAGTGAGCCGCCACTCTGTCTATCTGGCCGTCTGTCTGTGTCGTCCTTGGGGTTCGAGTCTCTGCGTGTGTAAGTGATGCTCACCTCTTCCCTCTTTCAACAGATTCCAGAATTCAGTCGGGCATGTGGCATCACCGGGAAGACGACACGCCAGACCGACCACGGCGATGGGCATATTGTCCCGATGACCTTGAGAAGACCCCATCTTTCGAAAATAAGAATATGGAGTAATGAACACGGACAAGTCGACAGAGTTCTGGTCTCGTCAAAGCTGGAACTCGGCGGTCAGACTCACGAGGATCAAGGGCAGCCTTTATGACGCAAACCGGGATCGTGGTCTACTGGTACATACTGCGTACGTGGTAGTAGTACCTACGGCTCCGATGTTGACGAGATCATCGAATGACCCGATCAAGAGGTCTGAGGCTAGGACCCTGGACCTTGTTGAATGCCTTTCCGTCTACTACTTACATTGGACGTTGTATCCGTACCTGTACCACTATGTACTATGTACGCATATAATTTACGCAGTACTCTGACGGGTCTGACGGATCATCGCGGGTTCCACATCCGAGGTGACGGCTGCATGAGTCGTGGACGGTCACCATGTTCGCACTGTCCGGGGATGTTAACCTTGTAACTTACATACTATCCGTACTCAGTACGTAGTATGTTACCAGCCAGCCTTGTGGCAGCCGGGGTCATGAGAGCCGAATTATGCGGTGTGGAGGTATGTCCGAAGCCCGGCTGGCGTTGGTAGCGTTGTATCGTATGTACCATAGTACTGCATGACGATGTCACAGCAGTGTAGTAAGGTATTAAGCCTGATACGGGTGCCATAGTTCAGCCGTAGGCATTTTAGTTTTCTAGCCGCAGTTACAACACTCTTTACCAATAATACTACAAGGTCGTTGGCTTATACTACTTTGGAACAAGGCAACTATAGTAGAGATGTGATTGAGTCTCTATGCTTACGGCCCGATAACGACAAGTGACGTCGGTGGCGTATGCAGATGTTTCGAAAGAACTTTACTCTGCACTGGTCATAATATCAAGGGCTACAACTACTTGCCAGGCTGTTGTCATCTTCTTTTGACAGGACGTGGCACGTGTGTGTGCTGGCTCTGGAGACTGGACCGAGTCAGGATCCAAGATGGGGTTTCCAGCGGTAATTAAGGGTGGAGTGATAACGGAGAGGTGCCGCTCCGAACCGGGAATGCGCTTGGTAACATGGTAAGGGATAGGCATGGCCTGTAGCCGTGACCCGGGGAACCGTAAACTCTCAAGCGTAGCGATTGCTACTCTGTATCCGTACCAGGCACGACGTTTACCATGTAGTATATACGCGGTAGACTATGCAGGAGTCATGTCTAATGATATGATAACTGTAGTACCGCCGCTGCCCCTGTACTAGAGCACCTCTTTCGTAGCACAGGCTGCGGATCACTCCACAGATCCTCTAATGGACCTCGCTCGGCTGAACTCGTGCCATTGTTGCGTGGGTCACTCCGTATACTGCGTACGATGTATCGGGGTTCCCGGGGTTGCGGACTTTGACCGCTGTGTTTACATGCTTGTCGGACTCGAGTCCAGTCTTGAAGCCGCTCAGGGCGTCGAGAGGAGATAACACGCCGAGGCAAGCCTCGCACAGCCCGCACCACCAAAGCTTGAATAGCAAGATTGGAGTGTGTTGCCGCAGCATCTTTGCCCAGATATCCAACAACAGGGCTCCGAACAAGAACACACTCACACACACGCACACACACACACATCCGTTGTCAGTTGACCGAAGCAATGACGGCGGCGACGACAACCACGCCGACGATCCTCCTCTTTGGGGGGTACACGGAGCCATGGATCGAGTCCATCGACCGCATCCACGAGCAGGCCGGCGGGTGCGCCTGGCTGCGGCTCTTCCTGGACGACGTCGCGGCGGTCGTCCGGGCCGAGACGCGGTGCATGCATCCCGAGATCCGGAATAGCCTGGGCCCCAGCGGCATCTTCTCGACCGTCCAGGAGGTCGCCGACCTGTACCGGGACCACGACGACCGTGTCGGGTTCGTGCAGTGCATCATGTCATACATTGTCCGGGCCGTCATCCTGTTGAGGTGCGTACGCATGTGATACAGTCCGAGACATAGGACATGCACAAAAAAAAAAGAAAAAGGAAATACCCTTTCTTTTTATGATTGTTCGGATAAACATCGCAGACCAACTAATCTTGCCATAATAGATGGGTCCACGACTCACCAGATGTCTTGAAAGCCAGTCCCAGACCCGAAGGACTGGGCATCTCGGGAGGGCTGATCAACGCGGCTGTCCTGGCCGTGTCCAACGACTTTGAGTCTCTTCGTCAGGCCAGCGTCATCACCGCCGGCTTCGTCTGTCGCCTGTGCGAGGTTGCCGGGCAAGTCTCGCGGGCGGTAGAGGAGAGCAGCAGCAGCAGCAGCAGCAGCAGTAACAGTATGAGCAGTAACCCATCATGGGGGTGCGCCGTCGTGGGTGTCACCCCCGAGGAGCTGGACGGCGTCCTGCACCGGATCCAAGAGAACATGAAGGTTCCCGGCCTGAAGAGGGCGCGAGTCGGCATCCGAGGCGATCACTGGGGCACCGTCGTCGGGCCTCCCTCGGTGCTCGATGCGTGCTTGGCACACGCCGCCATGGGGGGGGACTTCGCCACGCAGAGGCTTCCCATCTACTCGATGCAGCACAACTACGAGCTTTCACAGTCACATCGCGAGTATATTGCCGGACGCTCCGCTCTCCACTCCGGCCCGGTCCACCCGGAGTTCCGACTCTGGGGCCTAGGCCTACAGGCCGACAACGACGGCGCTCCTCCGAGCTATGCCGACTGGGGCGAGCTGCTGCTGAGCGTGGTAGACTACGCATTCTCAAGGCCGGTGGATCTGGTCGAGATGGTCAAGAGACTCAACACCCGTCTCGGCGCGGATCCCTCACGAGCCGTGGACGTCTTGTCCATGGGTCCGACATGGTTCGCCGGCTCTCTCACAAGCAAGCTGAAAGCGACGGGGAGAAGGGTTACGACGGTCCAGCACACCGTATCCGGGACAGAAGGCCGCAACCCTCTACCGACGGAACCTGCAGACAACTACGAGGGGCGTATCGCCGTGGTGGGCATGGCCGGGCGGGCTCCCGAGTGCAATGACCTAGAAGAATACTGGAAGCTGATCGAGACCGGCCGGGATGTTGCGCGCGAGATCCCGGAGGGCCGGTTCGACGCCGACGACCTGTTCCGGGCCAAGCAGAGCTCCGAGTGCGTGTCGACGTGCAAGCTCGGGTGCTTCATCGACAAGCCGGGCCACTACGACGCGCGCTTCTTCCGCATCTCGCCGCGCGAGGCCCTCCTCATGGACCCGGGCAGCCGGCTGTTCCAGATGGCGTGCCACGAGGCGCTCGAGTCGGCGGGCTACTCGTGCGGCACGACGCGGGCCGTGGACCCGAGCCGTATCGCCGTCCTGTTCGGCCAGAGCAACGTCGACGGCTACGAGACGGCCCACCACGAGAAGGGCTGCGACGCCTACACGCTGCAGGCCCTCGCGCGGCCCTTTGCCGGCGGCCGCGTGGCCTTCCACTACGGCTGGGAGGGCGCCACCTACTCGGTCGACCAGGCCTGCTCGACCTCGCTGTCGCTCATCCACCTGGCCTGCCGCGGCCTCCTCTCGGGCGACCACGACATGGTGGTCGCCGGCGCCGCCAACGTGCTGGCTTCGCCTCACGGCTGGTGTCTCCTGAGCAAGGCCGGCGTGCTCTCGGACACGGGCAACTGCCGGACGTTCCGGGACGACGCCCAGGGCTACTGTCGCGGCGAGTTCGTCGGCGTCGTCGTGCTGAAGCGGTTGGCCGACGCCGTCGCCGACAACGACCGCATCCTGTCCGTCATCCCCGGCTCGGCGCGCAACCAGGCCGGCAACTCCAACTTTCTCACGCAGTCGGACTCGGGCGCCGAGGAGCGAGTCCTGCGTCAGGCTCTCCGGCAGGCCCGGCTCGCCCCGCGGGATATTGCGTACGCCGAGATGCACGGCACCGCGACGCCCGTGGGCGACCCGTGTGAAATGACGGCCGTCGCCAACGTGTTGGGCCGCAGGCCGCGGGCTGGTGGCAAGGAAGCAGGCGGCGGCGGCAACGACTCCGATGACGAAGACAAGACCGAGCCCCTGACGGTCGGGTCTGTAAAGGCCAACATTGGCCACAGCGAGGCGTCCTCCGGGGTGGCCTCGGTCATCAAGGCCATCCTCATGTTCCAGAAACAAGTCATGCCGCCCCAAGCCGGCATGCCGCACGCCCTCAACAAGCAGTTCCCGCCGCTGGAGGACAACAAGATCCGCATCCTGAGCGAGCCCGTCCCGTTCCGGTCCGCGGGCGGGAAGCCGAGGCGCGTTCTGATCAACAACTTCGACGCCGCGGGTGGCAACACGGCCTTGGTGCTGGAGGACTTCCGGCCCAAGAACGAGACCGGGTGTCCCGATGCCGACCCGCGACCGGCGCACGTCGTCGTGCTCTCGGCTCACACGGCCGCGTCGCACCAGGCCAACAAGTCCAGGCTGGCCGGGTGGCTCGCCGCGAACCCGGGCGCCCGTCTCGAGGACATCGCTTACACGACCACCGCCCGCAGGGTGCACCAGCCGTCCTTCCGGTCCGCCTTCGCGGCCTCGTCGACCGAGGAGCTCGTCCGGGCGCTCGAGACCGACTCTTCGAAGCCCAAGACGACCAAGAAGTCGCCTGTCGTCTTCGTCTTTACCGGCCAGGGATCTCACTACGCCGGCATGGGCGCCGAGCTGTACCGCACCAGCCCGGTATTCCGGGATACGGTGGACCTGTGCCAGCAAATCTGCCACGGGTTTGGGTTCCCGCCCTTCCTGGACATCATCACCGGCTCCGGCACCGGCTCCGGGGTCTGGAACACGGCGCAGACGCAGCTCGCCGTGCTGGCGCTCGAGATCGGCCTCGCCACCTTCTGGCAGCGGCTGGGTGTCCAGCCGGCCCTGGTCATGGGACACTCTCTGGGCGAGTATGCGGCCCTGCACGTGGCCGGCGTGCTCTCGCTCGCCGACGCCCTCTACCTCGTCGGCTCGCGCGCCCGTCTGGCCATGCAAAAGTGCACCCGGGCCCCCGGCGGCGCCTGTGCCATGCTCGCCGTCGCGGCCCCCGCGGCCGCCGTGCGCGACCTCATGATGAAGACGGCCGGCCTCGACGGCCAGTGTTCAGTCGCGTGCGTCAACAGCCCCGGCGCGTCGGTCGTGAGCGGGACCGTCGCCGCCGTGGCCCGTCTGCAGACGGCGCTCATGAAGCAGAAGACGCGCTCCAAGATCCTCCCGTTGCCGTTCGGTTTCCATTCCTGCCAGGTCGACGCCATCCTCGACGACTTCACCGCCCTCGCCTCCGGTCCGGGCATCACGTACGCCTGGCCGCCCAGGGTTCCCGTGGCCTCGACGGTGCTGGCCTCCGTCGTCTGCGGCGGTGACGACGACGACGACGACGAGGAGGAGGGATTCCGGTTCGACGCCGGATACCTTGCCAGACAGGCGCGGGACCCGGTCGACTTCGTCGGCGCGCTCCATGCCGTCCGGGCTAGGTTCGAGGACGCGAGCCCGGTCTGGCTGGAGATCGGGCCGAGCCAGGTGTGCGGCGTATTCGTGCAGGAGACGCTCTCGCCGGCCGCCGGCCACGTCGTGTCGACGCTCGCGGGCGCCGCCAAGAGTCCCTGGGCATCCATCGCCGAGTGTCTGGCCAGCTTGTACGTCCGCGGCTGCAACCCGGACTGGCTGCTGCTGCACGCGCCCTTTGAAAAGACCCTGCGGCTGCTCACCCTGCCCTCGTATGCCTGGGACACCAAGGACTTCTGGATCGCCTACAAGGAGAGAAAGCAGCTGGCCCCCGGTGACGATGCCGCCGGCACGGACACTCCGGGGCGTCTGGTCCGCCAGCAGCCCATTATATCTACGTGCGCGCAGTACATCGTGGACAAATCCAAGGACAAGTGCGGTAAGAGCCGCGTCACCGTTGGCGCCTCCATCGCGGTCCCGGGGCTCCTTGCGCTGATCGAAGGTCATCGCATGCAGGGCGCCGGTCTCTGCCCCGGTTCTGTCTTTTCCGAGGCCGCGTTCGTTGCGGCCAAGTGCGCGCTCGAGCACCACAGCGGCCAGAAGATGGAGGACGGTCACAAGACGACGGCACGCTTCAGTCTCCGGAGGGCCCAGCTGCGGCGTCCGCTCACGGTCGGCCTTGTCGGTCCGGAGGGCGAGCTTCACGTCACAGCCGTCGTTGAGTCGGAAAGCATCGTTGACGTCTCGTTCAAGGCGCTATCTCGGTCGTCATCTTCATCGTCAGCAGCAGCAGCAGCATCAGCAGACCGTTCGTTCGACCTGGGAAGCTGCACCGTCGTGGTCCGCAAAGCCGAACACACTGAGAACGCACTCGGCTCTTACGACTCCGACTCCGACTCGGACTCGTTCTACATCAAGGCGAGGATGCTCGAGGTGCGGCGGTCCTGTGCCAGCCGGCTGCCTGCGGGCATCTTCTACGCTCTGTTCTCCCGCGCCGTTCAGTACGCGTCCGACAACTACCGGTGCGTCCGGGAGGCCTTCGTCTCGGACGACTTCGCCGAAGCGGTCGCCGAGGTGGTCCCGGCCCGCGACCCGGCCGACATGCGGTTCTCGGCGGGCTCCCCGTACTGCGGCGAGGCTCTGGCGCATCTGGCCGGCTTCTTGGTCAACTGCAACCCGGCCCGTCTCGGCTCCGGGTCCGCGACGGCGAGCACGACCTTCATCATGGACAGCCTCGAGAGGTTCGAGCAGACGGCCGAGATCGAGCCGGGACGGTCATACTTCACGTACGCTCGCGTCGCCGAGCGCGCTGCCGACTCGGCCGTTTGCGAGGTCGTCGTCTTCGATGACGCTGACCGGGTCGTCATGCGGACGCGGCGGATGAGGTTCCACGAGGCGCCGGACGCGGTCCTGCAGAATATGCTCCTCGGGGGCGGCGGCGGCGGCAGACAGGAACAGGCGGTGAAGAGCAGTGCGGGCAGCTTGAACGTCCAGCCTCCTCCCGCGCGGGCTCCTCAACTGGCAGAGGTGTCCGACGTGACGGACAAGAGGGAGACGAGACCCGAGCAGCCGTCGATACTTCCGGAAGAAGAGCACGACGTCGAGGATGACGGCCAACAACAACAGCCCCCTAGCCAGGCCAGGGCCGGCTTGCTTCCGGTCATCCTCGCGAGCATTGCCGAAGAGACGGGCATGGACACGACGGAGCTGACGGACGACGCCGCACTGGCGGACTTGGGCGTAGACTCCATCATGAGCGTCGAGATTTGCACGCGCGTCAAGGAGAAATCCGGCTACGCGCTGTCCCCGTTGTTCATCCTGGAGCATCCGACCATAGGTCATCTTGTCCGTTTCTTTGGTGCACCGCAGCCGAAGCAACCGGAAGGCCGGCAGAATCAAGAACAGCAGCAAGAACAAGGGCAAGAACAAGAGCAAGAAGACACGGCGTCCACGTCCTCTGTTGAACTCGGCGACTCCATCACCCCTGGAAGCGAGGCTATGGCCGAGCGGACGTCAGAGGACGAGAACGAAGACGAGAAGCAGGACGAGTCTTCAGCAGTCAATGCCACGGCCGCAAGCGACGAGTCTCTCCCAAAAGCCCGAGTCACACTGCTCCAAGGCCGTCCACAGCCCGGCAAGGGGCGGCTGTACATGGTCTGCGACGGCAGCGGCACCATCACCACCTACATCCACCTGCTCCGGCGCCCCTTCTCCCTGCCCGTGTACGGCATCGACTCGCCCTTCCAGCAGTGCCCGACCAGGCTGACCAAGCAGATCGGCATCCCCGGCCTCGCCAGGATGATGGTCGAGGCTCTCGTCCACGCCCAGCCCAACGCCGGCCGGTCCGAGGCCGCCGAGGACTCCATCGTCATCGCCGGCTTCTCCGGCGGCGCCCTGTTCTGCTACGAAATGTGCCGCCAGCTGTGCGCGCAAGGGCGCCGCGTGGCCGGCCTCGTCGTGCTTGACATGCGTTGTCCCATCCCGCCGCCGGCGCCGTCAGCAGCAGCCGGGGGCTCTTCGGACGAGGCGACTTGGCCCATCTTCGTCACCACATCCGACGAGCATCACCTCAGCCGCGATCAAAAGTCCAAGCTGATTCCGCACGTGCTCGCCGTCTTCTCGTGCGTCGTCGACTACCACCCGCCTCGCCTCGCCGAGGCCGGCCCCGCCCTCTTCATCCCCACCGCCATCGTCTGGTGCACCCGGGGCATGGTAGGCCGGCTGCGGCGGAGCCGGCCCGAGCTCGTCACCAGGCTCGTCGACATGGGCTACCCTGCCGAGTCGTACCCGGGCTTCATGGAAGATGCCCACATGGGCGCCGTCGCCTGGAGCCTCCCCGACAAGACCGAGGCAGACCTGGGCCCCAACGGCTGGGAGAAGTATGTGGGCGCCGGGGCGGACGGCGAGACGGGCAAGAACATACTGTGCTTGAGCGTCGACGGGGACCACCATGACGCTATCAGCCCCCCGTTGGCGTCTCGATTCGCAGAGTGTCTTGACAAGGGTGTGAAGTTTGTGCTCGGGAAGAGCGTTCAAACTCTATGCATGTAACGTAACAGTAATCAGAGGCTGTTTATATAGATAATAGTGTTATTCAACCCCATTTGCAAAGTTACTTTTCCATCCCCAACTTCCCAGTCTTGTTATTTATCACGGCTTTAAAGTGAATATGTAGGATTCCCATATCTGGCTGGAAAGGAAGAGCTCGTCGTACTTGGTCTTATGACCAAACCAAAGCGCAACGAGTAACGTTTGTAGTCACACTCAAATGTTCCGAAGATGTGGGTGGTTGTAAATTAATACATCCTCTCCAGAATACAAACAAGTGGTGTGACAACGATCAACAGACGGCGGTCACAGTCATGGGACCGTGGCTGGACTTAAACAACAATCCTATGCCAGCATCCTTCTTACCCAAGTGTACAACAACTCCCCGTTGCCGGTCTTACTCAGCAACGTGAACCCCAACTTCCACGCGCCCCAGGTACACGTAAACGCACCCCCGAGGAGGATCCCCCACGCCACCGAGCCGGCCGCGACCACGAGCCGGCCGGCCATCTTGACGTCCTCGGGCTTGTTGTTGTGCGGGAACGGCTGCGCGGGCACTGGCATATCGAGAATCTTGCACAGCGGGCCCCAGCCGTCCCGGACCCGGTAGAAGAAGAGCTTCTCCGGCGGCACGACCCGGCGCAGGAACGCCTCGTGCGTCTCGATCACCTCGGGGCACTGGAAGCCCTTGAGTCCCAGGCGCGAGACGCACGTCTTCTCGACGAGCGGGCCCCAGCTGTATCAAAGACGGTCAGCAAGATCCCGTTACCTAGGTGGCAGGCCGAAGCGGGCTTGCTTCACAAGTGGTCCATGATGGCTCGGGAGGGAGGCCACTCACCTGACGAACGAGTTCAGCACGGGCAGCGGCCAGGCAAAGAAGGGCAGCCACTTCCAGTCGACGAGGCTGGAGATGGTCTGCGCGCTCTTCCACCACGACTCGGTGTCTCGGGTGGTTGCGATCACTGTCGAGATGCAACGCGGTGCATTTGCTTAGCCTCCTCACTCGCCCCGTCCCAGTAACACCGCTGACGGGAGAACACCACCACCGCGGGTCACAGAAAACTTGGACTTACCGACGGCGTCCGGATACAGCTCGAGCAGCTCCGGCACGAGCCAGATACACGGAGCGTCAACCGTCTTTTACAAGGAAAAAGTCAGCGAGAGATACCCTCGGAAAGGAGCATGCGCCTTAAGAGTAGGTCCTTACCGCGGAATACCCCTCCATCAGCTCGGCCAGCAGCCACTCCAGCCGCTTCTTGTCCGGCAGCGACTTCTTCTCCTTGGTCGCCAGCCGCATGACCTCGAGCCACCGCTTCCGCACCTCGGGGGTTCCCACGAGACCCTCGGCGCCGCCGTCGTGGACGGGCCCGATGAGCGTTGTCAGGGCTTGCGCAAAGGTCTTGGTGCCGGTTCGGGACCTGCGGTGTCAACACATTCACAGTTTCAGCTCGTGCAGATACAAGACGTCTCGCCATGGATTTTCCGGCTTTTATAATCGTGATGAGAAACGTACATTCCGGCACCGATGACACGGAACTTGGTGCCCGGCTGCGGGCTCGAGTGTCCTTGGCCCATTTTGTCGTGAGGTGCCGCGCGTAAACACCGACGATATTCCAGTTACGAGTACAGTCGTCGTCTTTAGCAATCGCCGATAGGCAACTAAGCTAGCTTTACGGCTTGTAATAAGACTGGACTTCTATGTACTTTTCTCACAGCCGTATCGAAGAGCAAGGCTCAAGAGCCGTTCTATCAAGGCAATGCTATCCGGTGACAATCCAGTTACTGACTCAACCCCCTGGCCAACATGACTAGCCAATTTGCGGATCGCGAAGGCGTGATACGTAATTTGGATACAGCGGGATACTATGTAGCAGGGGAGAGCGTTACGGTTCGGCAGGGTAAGTTCCAAGTCCCGTTTGGTAGGGCTTGAGATCCGGAGTAATATGCGGTGTATATAGTACTTGTACTCTTTACAGAACACGACGTGGGGGCATTATCCAAATATATTCAACTTGCGGGTCAGTGGGGGTTAACGGGGAACCCTTGTCTGCGCTCTACCGGCTCTCGGATACCCCAGTTGCCAACTGACTCGGTATATATGTTACCCACTCGCCATTGCGTGTAACACGGTAGCACGGGGAAGCGGGTAATTAGAGTACCACAGTAGAAGTGCAGGACAGGGGAAATCAGGATCAGGCTTGTTATCTGTACAGTGTTCTCGACTGTGTGTCTGCACTACTACTATGTACTATGTATTATCGTGTATCCGTACCTGAGCGGCCTGATGAGAGACTGCCTTGGCTACGTCACGGTTGGAGCGGGGGGAAGCCGGCCAGAGAACTGCCAGAGTATACATCTGTGGAGCGAGTGTCGACTGCTCGGCATAAGAGAGTTAAAGGTAACAATCGCCTGAGCCTCGACTGCCCGTAACCCAGTCCCCGTCGTACACGCAACTTGCCTCAATACCATCCTTATCAGATTACTCGCCCTGTCCCGTCTGAACAAGCACCGCTGCGACATAGCAACAGAATGGCTTCCAGTACAACTCTTCCCGCGGACCAGGCAGGTGCCGCGGCTGCAAGCAGCGACTTGGTGTCGGAAATGGAGTCGGCTTTCAAGTCGAGCGTGGAATCGGGCCAGATCCCCGGTGCCGTGGTGATGGCGAAAGACGTGACCGGTACGCTCCCCATGTCTGCTTTCCAACAAACTCCCCCCTTGGCAAGACGGGCCGTGACGATGACGAGGTAGCTGACCTACCGGTTCTCCTCTCCCGGAAAAAGGCAAAATCAACCATGTGCGCTGCTTTGGGGCCAGATCCGTACGGCCGGACGAGCACGGGAACCTGCCCCCGATGGAAGCGGACACCATCATGAGGATGGGCCAGGCGACCACGCTCATCGGGACGGTCATGGCGCTGCAGTGCGTGGACCGAGGTCTGGTCGGCCTGGATGACGACGTCGAGCGGTTTCTCCCCGACCTGACCAGTATGAAGGTCTTGGCCGGCTTTGATGCCGAGGGAAAGCCCATCATGAGGGAGCGTAACGGGGTCATCACTCTCAGGTTGGTTCCTCACCCATCGCCATGCGGCCCGGCATTTGCTGGCACTCGTTTATGCCCTCGATCGTCATCGTTAACCCCCCCTTGATGCGAAAAGAGGCTTGCTCACCGACACCTCGGGGCTCTCGCACGTTCCCATCAACCCCCTTCTGCAGCAATACTGCGCAAAGGGGTACTCGACGTACCCCTTGCCCATCGGCTCCGAGACGGACATTCCCAACCCGTTGCTCGCGCCCCCCGTCGGTGACCCGGGCAAGGAGTGGATCCACGGCACCAACCTGGACTGGGCCGGCAGGCTGGTCGAGCGGGCGACCGGCATGGACCTGGAGAGCTACATGCAGCAGAACGTCTGCACGCCGCTGGGCATCTCGGACATGACGTTCAAGCTCCAGCAGCGGCCCGACCTGATGGCGCGGCGGGCCGACCTGACGAAGCGCGACCGCGAGGACGGCACGCTGCACTACGACGACACGGTCTACTTCCGCAAGGACCCGGCCGAGTGCTACGGCGGCTCGGGCCTGTTCGCGAGCCCGGCCGCCTTCATGGCCGTCATGCACTCGCTGCTGCGCCGCGACGGCGTCCTCCTCAAGCCCGAGACGGTCGACCAGATGTTCGAGCCCGCCCTGGACGAGACGCTGGCGCGCGGCATGAACGAGCACTTCAACAAGGTCATGCGCTGGATCAACTACGGATACCCCCTTCCGCAGTGGCCCGACCTGCGCCGTAACTATGGCTTCGGGGCCATCGTGCTCGCGCAGGACCTGGACGGCGACAAGTGGCGCCGCAAGGGGTCCATGTCCATCAACTGCGGGTGGAACGTCGGCTTGGTAAGTGCTGTGCCCTTTTTGTGTATTGACGAGGGACGGGTGAGGCTGACGACGATGGAACAGCAAATCGATCCTGCGGCGGGACTGTGTACAATTGTGGCATTCCAGACGTCGCCTTACAGCACCCCCATCGAGGAGGGTCTTGTCCACAAGTATGAGAAGGCCATGTATTCGTTGCTGTGATTCTGTTCTCCTAGGACTAGTGACATAGGGGAATGACTGGCGATGCCAGTGAAAGCTAATACCTGGCTCTAAATGCAAATGACGTGGCGTTATGTATGTCATGCGACCCTGCTGCATACACGTATATAGTACCTGAACGTGGTGTCCTCGAGCGCCTGCAGTCGAAATTCGAGCCTTGTTGATGGTAAAGAACGTCTAGATTCTCTGTATAGGCAGAACGACTGCTGTTAAATGTAGCAGAACATTACAGAGAATACATAAAGATGCTGTTGAGATTTTACTAAGGGATTAGCCTTAATACATTCAGTAGTAAATAGGCTAACTAGATAGCTTGGATTAGTTTAGGTTTCTTTTACAGCTAAAAAGCTACTAGTAATAGGGGGTCAAAGGGATTCCTCCTTACCTGTGGATATATACACCATCAACATACGTAGAACTACATAATACAATCTCCAAACCCAAGAGGAACAAAGTCTTATCTCCAAGGGGACACGAAACCAGGAGAGAAAATAGGACAATAGTTAGAGTTAAAAACGACCAGAATAGATACAATTTACAATACGATTGAATTACTGGTTATAACTTCTCTAGCCCCTTACGACATGCGTGGTTCCATTCTATCCATGGAATTGTTTTCCCAGACAACACACGCTAGCGCTTCGCGGGACGACTTACTAACATAACCCTACTTTTCTATGGGCTCTGCTAGGGGATGTGGCACGGGGGCGGGCCGTCTCTTCTCGAGGGTACTGATCTTACAGACAGACATTGGCCATACTGATAAGGCTTCTTGCTCTCATGCACCTGGAACACCCTCACCCCCAGAGAAGTCCAGTTGGTGTGCTAGCGGCTGACCTACAATTTGAGCTGAGCGGCGATCGTCAATGGTAGCCTTCTCTGTATAAGCACGACAGAGCCTGGGGTGTTGAAAAAAGAGGGTGTGGTTGGTGGCTTGCGTATGCAGCCTGGTCTTTCGATCTGAACAGACATGATTGGAATACTGGCTTTATCCAGTGAGGCAGGCTTTTCCTGGGTCTACCAGCAGCAGCTTACTGCAGTAAGCTGCAGTAAGCTGCGTAATAAACAGACGAACGGAGAAGCATCTATGGGCTGTCTGCGTACCTCCGTAGGCGGCCTCGTGTTCAAATGTCTCGGTCATGCAGAGGGTGGCCGATCTACGTTGCTCATTGGATCCGGGATAAATATAGCGTGAGGTGGTTCAAGACGATTTGACCTGCTCGATAAAGTCACACAGAGCCTTGCTGTGCCGCAGGCTTGGGCATCCAGCTCATCAGCAGGCTACGTCTCCGCGATTTGAAATGCGGAAGAGGCTTGAAACTGGTCGGGAATCGTTCTCTCCCTCTTTTCTCTTAAGTCAAAGCACCCACTTTTCGGTCACCCCTGCATTTCGGTCACCCCAAAAATGATACTATCACAACCACCACTACCACTTTATTCACTT
>JASUDE010000449.1:0-33297 GCA_034509685.1 Colletotrichum cereale | reverse complement strand
TGCGGCGAATTCGCCTTTCGCCCACCGCGCCCCAAGGATTCCCCGCCGAGGTCTGCCCGAAGGCGTCCCGTCTAGTGAGAAGCCGTTGCTTACGGGCGAAAAGAAACTGAGCCTGAAGACTTTATCTAATCCAGACCCCTTGAACCTTGTAGCGCGAGGGGAGGCCGTTGCCCACGGCTTTGGCGCTTTGGGGTAGCGAACTCCTCGCGATCCCATACCAGCTGTAGGTGCCGGGTCTTGCCTGGTTTCTGATGACGGACCAACCGATCGAGCTGACAAGGCTTTAGAACACATCCTGGGGCCAACACTGGACAACCAGGATACGCTAGTGCCTTGTCGATGAAAAATCTTGTCTCGCTGTTGTGATCGGGACTTGCATTGTTTTGAAGTCCTGCGTCCGTGGAAAATCTCGTCGCCGGGAACCCGCCGTTGCTAGTCATGCTAGCAAACGATGTTGTCGACCATACTTGCGATCGCAGGTAGCTGCTGCTCCTTGGAATGACCAAAAAGTTACGCAGAGGACAGGGCGGCTTCCATTTACAACTGTTGCCCCCCCGCCTTCTTCATTCTTGGGTATTGCTCGCGAGGCCGTCGCAACTCGGTTGCATATGCGCTGCACAAGCACTCATGTGGGATAAATTGGTTTTGCTTTGGTGGTCGGGGCTCATGCCAGCCAAGTATCCCGAAAAGTTCTCGTGAAAACTGGTCACTGTTGCTGAGAATGTCTGCGAGTGCTGACGGCACCATCTGCTGCGCCGCTGACCGGCCACTTTGATTTTACTCCCATATGCCATATAGCTGCGGCGTATTGGTCACATCATACGGTAGAACGCCGCGAAGTGTCAAAAAGCGCCTAACACGCGCCTCGCCAGCCAAGGCACGGGTATTCTCTCGCTTTGGCCTCGTTCTTCCAGTTCATCCGTATTCGCAGAGCCGGAGAGCTACAGTCGAGTTCACTGACGCTCCATGGCCCAGTGATATGACTTCGCAAGCCCGTCAGCCTGCGACACGAAGCCCGGCCTTTGACGACGGCGGCTTTCCTTCCAAGAGCATTGGAATGTTGCAGATTCTTGACGATGGGTGTTGATGGTCGACTCTGGTCGATTTTACACGACGCCTGTCCAAACCTGGAGGCACCATGGTTGACAACACGAGCTGTCAGCGCTCAACCCCTGCCGTCGCATGGTCGCTTGCCCAAAACGAAATCAATAAAGTGACTGGCCCAATGAGAAGTTGCGTGATATACGCAAGTCGCCAACCCCCCTCACTAGTATCGTGCCAGCAAAACCAATGGCACCATTCCGCACCAGGCCTGGCATGGCAAAGGCCGCCTCGTATCTTTCTCTTCCATCCCATTGCGGACAGAGTCATACACCCGTCTCTCGGCCCCATCTGGCGCGATGGTGCGCACCACCTGCAAGGTGCGTACAGTCATCACTACCCGTTGCGCATCGCTACCGAGGCCGTTGAGGGTCGAATCCGGCATGGAGGGCAGCGGCACGCCCGACGCTCCAACGAGTCTACAGGCCCAACAAGACCGCCTCTATAGCAGCAGACAACTTTAAGCTGTGTAAGCGTTTGGTTCCAAGCCCTTCTGCACGATAAGCCTCTGCCCGCATGACGGTCCCGCCTTCGTGATACATAAGGCGAGCGGGTGCCTGGCCAGGATGGTTCATGTTCTCCCCAAAGTCATCAACAAGCCGTAACCTCAACCTGCCTCTACCTCGCTTCACTCGGTTGCTTTACAGCGTGCCTTTGGCAGACGACTCTCGCTTATACTAGAGAACACTCGCTCCTACTCCGCGATGAAGGCTTCGCAGTTGTTGTCCGCGGCCGGACTCGTAGCCTCTACCCAGGCTTGGGGGACCGATGTCCACACCTACTACACCACGGTCGTGACCACCGCCTACGAGACGTACTGCCCTGTGAGTCTTGATGCGGTAGACCGATAGGCCTGATCGACGAGACTGACCACCCTACCCGCAGTCGCCCACGACTTTCGTCCACCAAAACGTCACTTACACGGCCACCACGGCAACCACCCTCACCATCACGAGTATGAAGCCCTCGTCCATCTACACACTTACACCGACAAAGACTAATACAGGACAGATTGCCCCTGCACCATCACCACTGACAAGCCGCCCCAGCACACCTCGACCGTGACGGTCCACCCCCCGCCGTCATGGAGCAACAGCACCGCGGGACATCCGCCGTCGGGATGGAACACCACCGTCACGCACCCGCCGGTCATCGATACCACAACCCCGCCGGTCATTGAGACCACGACCCCGCCGCCCAAGCCCACCCACTACAACACCTCCGCCGTGGTCGAGCACACCCCCAAGCCGCCCAAGCCGAGCCAGCACACAAGCCTCACCTCGACCGTCGTGATCGTCGTCCCGCCCACGACCCCGGTCACCGACCTCCCGACTAAGACGCCCGTCGGACCATCCACCACGGGACCCGTCACCGTCCCAGGGAGCGGTGCTAGGGCGCTCACCGCGAGTGCCGGCGCCGCTGTCCTGGTCGGACTCCTTGCGCTATTCGTCTAATTCTAATTTTTAATCTAGAGTCTTGAAAGAGCCGTGCTGTTAAGACACGGCAGTGATTGCTATCAAGAGACTCGGTGTTTCAGCGGATCACCTTGTCCTACCTTTTTTATATTTCTATTCTGAACTTTCTTTCATGGCCGGCAAAAGGCGGGAGGGTAACCCGGATAAGCATTATTTGATACCATGTGGCAGTCTGAACATTTCAGGAGGGGAGGAAAGCACAGCAGTCATCTTTTGGAGTATTGGAAGAGACAAGGAGTCTGAGTTCTGCCACAAGGGGCGGGAGTATTACGCACACACAGTCCTTACGAGTAATGATAACACAAACGGGGTGCTCGCTCCCTCGCGAGCTTCGCCAAAACGATCCTTTGAAAAAGAAAAAAGAAGCAAAAAAGAAACAGTCTCCAGGAGATCAGGTCCCCCCGAACGTTTCGACGCGGTGTTGGTGGTGGTGGTGATGATAGCCGGCGAATAGGAACCCGTCGAGGCTCGTCACGCAACGTTATCTACCAACATGACCGCCAGGGGCCAAATATTGTTCTCTCGCAGGCTGACCGCATAATCCCCCCCCCTTTCCCCCGGGCTTCCCTGTTCTGCTCGAACCACCCAACCAACCCGGACGAACCGCGGCAGCAAGAGTGAATCCGCCCCCCAGGGGGCCGTGGAAGAAAGCGTAAAAAGGCTATTTGTCGCCCGGCGGAACCGAGCGATGGCCCATTCATCCCCGGGTAGCCGGGTAAGAGGAGGAAAGAGAGGGGGCGGCGGGAGGGGCAGGGTCACAACCTTCATGCGCCTCTTCGTATTCTCAGCCCGCTGACCTGCACGCACTTCCGCGATGGCCTTTGGAGGGGGGAGCGCTCCCGTTTCCCCGGCCTGATACGCCACCCCAAGGGTACTAGTAAAAACCCCCTCTTGTACCCATGAAAGTCGCGTGGTCCGCAGGTCTCTCCCTTCTTTCCACGCCTGCCGGTCCCGTGGGGTTGGGTGTTGGACAGTGACTGCCCAGCGGTTGAAAACGAGGTTTGGGACGGCGGCCTCGACCACCGCCGCGAGCCAAGCACGTGGTTCGTGGATCTGTACCAGGGGAGGGGGGGGCCGACCCGGACAGGGATTATCGGCTGGCGGGATGCGTGAGCATATGGTTCAAGAAAGAGCCAGAGAAAGAGAGAAAGAGAGCCAGAGCCAGAGAGAGAGCAAACGTGAAAAAAGGCGGTGCTGGAACCTCGTATCTGGCATCATGCGCCACCAAGACACCCGTACCCGGCCTAGCCCACCATCAACCGTATCCTCCCCCCGTATACCCCAGGTGAATCCGCAGCGGTTGAGGAAAGGAATCCTTTTGCAAAAACGCTGCACCTTTTAGTGTCGTCGAAACAAGGGAGGAGGGTTCGATCGTGAGGTTTATCTGGGGAAAAAGTGGTACGAGCTTCGGAAAAGGAAAAGAAAAAGAAAAAAGGCGGAGCCGCCGCTCGGGGGTGCTCGTGGATCGCGACACTACCGCCGGGGACCTGCCGGATCTGGTCCCCCGTATAGATGGACGTGCGCGGGGTTCAGTCCTGCCTTGGGAGGGGGAGCGTTCCGTGTAAAGCTAGCGACGGTCTGGCGGATGGGATGGGATGGGATAGGATGAGGCCGCCGTCAGTACGGCTGGCCACGCGTTACACGGGGGGTTGCGCATCAGTAGAGCGTGGCATGTCATATTGTGGTATCTCATTACTCCATATGCACCGGATGCTCCGATAACCCGCGCGCTTGCGACTCTAACTCTAGAAAGCTACTCGTGGGTTTACAATAGTTTGTGCTCTCTTTTTTCCTCCCCTGACGCCTAACATGATCCGGTACAAAGGGCCGTGTAAACCCGCGCCGAGCTCTTGGGGGGGGGGGGGGGCTGGCTTCTCCTTCAACACCATTCAGGCGGTTCGTTATCCGACAGAGGGGGAACGCGCCCTACGAAGAGCGTTGCGTTGGGTGCAATAACACCCTGCAAGACGTGCGGCCTAGTCGTGGCGTCTTTCCATGTCCATTCGATACGGAAACTGCCTCTCGCGTGGGTAACCTGATGCTTCGTCGACATGCACCCGCGCCGTAAGACCCTCGGCCAAGCTCGTCTCTTCCCGCTTCCAAAGCGCCTGTCGGTGACCTGAAGTATGATAACAACACAAGGACGCCTTGAAGAGCCCTTGTTGACCATGGTGCCCAGAGCCCCATCTCTTGGCCGTCGAAGCCGAATCAAGGAGTAAGGCCTATTTCCGCGTTCCTTATGCGCACCCTAGCTTCCCTCACCAGAGCCTTGGCCTCTTCCACTTCGAAGCCGTCCTGCGTCAGCTCGGTCCCCAGCCGGTTGGCTGTCGCGTAGTCCGCTGTCCGCATAGCATGCTTCGCGAGCCACATGCGGGCCTTGCTCGTCGACGCAGTCACGCCGGTGCCCTCGTTCGCACCCTCCTTGCGGCCGTCTCCGTTACCTTCGTCGTCGGACCCGCCGGGGGAATCGTTGTGTATCGCGATCGATTCGTTTAGCGCGTTGTCGGCGGCCTCTCCGCCCTCTTGCGCGAGGCAAAGCTCCATGTATGCCTTTCCCTCCTCCTCCTCGCCGAGGTGGTCGTACATGCTGGCGATCTGGAAGAGCAGCTCCGGGTCCAGGTGACCCGTGGCACTCCGACCGTTGAGGAAGTCTCCTCCGCTTCCGAAGCTGCTCCCGGTATCGTAGTACGCGTCTGCCAACAGGGCTCGCTTCAATGCTTTGATGCCGTCCTGGTCGCGGCCCATCTTTTGCAAGCACGAACCGACGGCAAGCCACATCTTGCCGTCCCACGGCCGCAAGCCAGCCGCCTTCTTGTAGTACCATAGACTGTAGGTGTGCATCTCCAGCATTTCATACGTCTGACCAAGACCGTACCAGGCTCGGTAATCCCGGCGATTGACGTCGACTGCGCGACGGTACGATTCGATTGCCGCATGGGTGTTCTTCAGTTCCACGTACTCGTGGCCCATGAGCGTCCACGCCGACAGGCAGGTCCGGTCGAGGGTCAACGCCCGGCGGAAGTACTGCACCGCCTTCTCGTGCATGGAGAGAAGGGAGTAGTAGTTGCCCACCACGACACAAGACTCGGGACGGAACTTGTCGATGCTCGAGCATAAGTGCGCAAGGAAAGCAAGCTTCGGCCTCAGGTTCATGACGTAAAGGATGTTGGAATAATGGTCCAGCGAGTCGAGCCGGTGAGGATGCAGTGATAGAAGTCGACTAAAGTTCTGTTCGGCAGCGACAAGGTCTTTCGAGTGGTACGACAGCATGGCGTTGCATGTGAGGAGGAAAGACGAGTTGGGGAATATGCCCATCAACGAGTCCAATGAGTTGGCGAGTTCCGGGGTCGCCTGGTAGAGTTCGAGCGACGTGTAAAGATGCCAGATGAAGGAGACAATGTTTTGCGGGAGATGCTCTGCTATGCGGCTCAGCTGGACAAAGTTAGCTTTCTGCGGCTGTTGGTCACACGTGGCCGGCTGAGAACATACATCATCTACTCGGGAAATGAGCTGGGTCATTTCCAACCAGCAGCCCCAGTTCATCGGGTACAAGTGGACGCTGCGCACAAAATAGTCCATTGCCTTGTCCTCGTTCTTTTCCTTTGCAAGGACCATGCCGTACCTGAGTCTCCGTCAGTAGCTGTGCGCGCATAGCGAGGGTTGGGTGTCATCTCACAGGTATTCCAGCCAGCCCTGGCTGCCGAGGACCTCGCCGTCGTCCGTCGTGCGCTCGTCGAACCAGTTGCTGAGGAACCGACTGACGACATTCAGCTGCTTGTTGATGACGTTTCCGAGGTCTTGGGGACCCATGACCATTTCCGAATCTTCATCCTTGCGCTTCTCTCCGGACATGAACTTGGCGTACAAGGCCAGGAACAGGCTCTTCTGGCTGAGCCGGGGCAGTTCGGTGCTGCTGCCCGCGGTCCTCGTCTCGGCCTCCACTTTTGTCTTCCCCTTCCCCTTGGACGTCCTCGACGTCCCTGACGATCCTTCGGCGTTCGAGTTCAGGACTCCGGACAGGATGGAGTCCGGCAAGAAGACGGCGGCGCAGCGGTCGAACTCCCTTGAGTCGAAGAGGGCTTTCGCCAGCAGGTACTTGTTGATTTCCTTGGCCTCCAGGAGGGCCTCTTCGGGGTCGGCGTTCGCCGTGAAGACGGTCGGGGCATACTGGGCGTCGGCATCGGCCGCGGCTGCATCGGTCGAGGGTTCCGGGATCGCATTGAGGAGCTCTGCTGCCCTGGGATCAGGTCAGCCATCGCGTGCAAGGGTGTATTGCGATGGGTCGGGGAGCTTGCCATTTCGCGGACGAGTACAGACAGCGCTCGGAACACTTCACAACCGCATCCTGGAGGGACTCGCGGAGCTGCGACAGCTCATTCTCGTTGAGCGACATCGCTGCGCATCCCTGGCCGGGACGGCAATCAAGTCGGTCGGTCGTCTATTTCCAGTCGCGCGCGTTCGTGGACGGTGGGCAACCGCGGGCAACGTTCGATCGTTGCGAGTTGAAGAACGACGACTACGTCTTACGGCAATTGATTGCCTGGGCCGCAAACGAGAGGAAGAACCGGAAGAGCAGAAGCAGAGATGCAGGGTTGGTGAGGCTGGCGATGTAAGTGTTGTGTTTCTTTCTACCAGACATAGTTAGGCCCGACGGCAGAAAACAATCCACCGGGGACTCCCGGCACGCGTTAGGCGCGATAACGCTAAAGTGACAATTGGAGGGTTGAGCCTGACCGCCTGCCGTGTGCCGTGCGCGTATCCACTAAAAGGTTTCCAACACGAGAAGTCAATTGGGCGTCACTGACAGCGCCATCCCGAGTTCCCATTTATTCCGCCGGGCCCCATCGGAGAGACGGCGGTTGGCCATTGGGAGGGCCCCGCCACCGCCTGCCACAACGGTTCTTGAAGATCGGATGAGGGGTACGTTGCTCTTCTGCCCGCACTTTGGGTGCAAACTGTAGGTAGACCCCCAAAATCTGGTGCCGGCGCAATTTAATTTCTGTTGCGACAATAAGCCGCGTAGATTCAACCAACAATCATTCTCTCCCACCACCCCTTCGTTTACAAAGTTTGTCACCCTCGTTTCCTTGTTCTTTAACTAGAGAGAGGAGATTCTCGTGTCGTCCTTCTTATATATAACCACGTGGTTCTTTGTGTGTTTGTTCCGTGTCCGTCCTGCTAACAGCCACACCCCCTTTAAAAGAGACAACTCGATCGTTATACCCCGCCGAGCCGGCAAGTGGACTAGACCGCATCAGACAAGATGGCCAAAAAAACGACCCTCGCCGAGTTCGAGTCCGTCTTCCCCAAGCTCGAGGAGGTCCTCCTCGAGCATGCGCAAAAGTACAAGCTTCCCAAGGAGGAGTTGGCATGGTACAAGAAGGCAAGCATATAGCCACACCAACCCGACAAGCTCCTGCGCCGCCACCACCACCACCAGCAGCAGCACGATGCTGCTGCTGGTGATGATGATGATGATGATGACGAGGCGGCAAGGATATAAGGAAAGAAGAACAATAAAGGTTGACTGTTTCCGTCTTGCACCCCAACAGAGTCTCGAGATCAACACCCTCGGCGGAAAATGCAACCGCGGCATGTCGGTCCCCGACTCGGTCTCCCTGCTGCTCGACAAGCCCCTCAGCGAGGAGGAGTACTTCCAGGCGGCGACGCTCGGCTGGTTGACGGAGCTCCTGCAGGCCTTCTTCCTCGTGTCGGACGACATCATGGACACGAGCATCACGCGCCGCGGCAAGCCCTGCTGGTACCGCCAGGAGGGCGTCGGCATGGTCGCCATCAACGACGCCTTCATGCTCGAGGCCGCCATCTACACGCTGCTGCGCAAGTTCTTCCGCGAGCACGCCAGCTACGTCGACCTGCTCGAGCTCTTCCACGAGGTCACCTTCCAGACCGAGCTCGGCCAGCTGTGCGACCTCCTGACGGCCCCCGAGGACAAGGTCAACCTCGACAACTTTAGCATGGAAAAGTACAGCTTCATCGTCGTCTACAAGACGGCCTACTACTCCTTCTACCTGCCCGTCGCCCTCGCCCTCCACTGCCTCAACATCGCCACCCCCAAGAACCTCAAGCAGGCCGAGGACATCCTCATCCCCCTCGGCGAGTACTTCCAGATCCAGGACGACTACCTCGACAACTTTGGCCTGCCCGAGCACATTGGCAAGATCGGCACCGACATCATGGACAACAAGTGCAGCTGGCTCGTCAACCAGGCCCTGCAGATCGCCACCCCCGAGCAGCGCCGGGTCCTCGAGGAGAACTACGGCCAGAAGGACAAGGCCAAGGAGGCCGTCGTCAAGAAGCTCTTTGACGACCTGAAGCTCAAGGAGCGCTTCGAGGCCTTTGAGGAGAAGCGCGCCAACGAGATCAAGGACATGATCAACAACATTGACGAGAGCGAGGGCCTCAAGAAGGGCATCTTCGACGCCTTCCTCGCCAAGATCTACAAGCGCAGCAAATAGACGTACGCGTGCCTTTTTTTTTTCTTCTTTTCTCTTCTTCCTTTTCTCTTTTTGCCCACCATCTAATGCGGTCAGAATGTGCAACACCATCATTAACATCCCCTCCCCCTCCCCCCAGCTAGCGCGGCAGCGCGTGGGGTTGCATGCATGCATGCGAGGGGGGGTTTACGGGAGCGCAGAAAAGAGGAAAGGAAAAGAAGATACCTGGGTGTGGTCAATTATCTTGATGATGACGGCAACGACAATAGATCGTTAGAATCATACGTATCCATTATTTAAAGTAGACAAATGAAATTTCTCCGACTGTATCCTGAGAGGCTTTTTTCTTCTTTTTCTTTTCTCACCCCTTTCTTCTCTCCGCCTCTCTCTCTCTCTTTAGTTCCTCAAAGTTGATTTTGTGACTGACATAACTGTCGACACCCGGGTATCTTCCATGTTAAATGACCCCCATGACGCCTAGTTCGCGAGCGCCATCTTGGCGCATCACTTTTATTCATTATCACAAGTACACCGCCCTCCTCCCCTGCGCGTAATCTTTTCCCCCGTCAGGCTTGTAGCTCAACGCATTCCCAAATATCTGCAACGACGCCGAGACGTTGCTCGCCACATCATTGACAAAAAGCTTAGTGCCTGACGGTACCGCTCCGGCCTAGACCTTGTGGCATGCGGGGCTTCGTATCGCGGCTTCTGTCACGCTCCACAAAGTTGATGAGCGGCACGTCCTCGTCGTCTCGTCTCGACCGTCTCGGCATCGACGGCACGGGGGGCTGCTCGTTGGAAACGACACGACGCATAGCAGCGCCGCCGCCTCCGGCCCCTGCCGTCGAGCGACTTCGTGGTCTTGACGCGGCGGACTGAGACGCCATGCGCTGGGGAGGGTAGGCCTTTGCAGTGCCCATGCGCGTGACGGTTTGCAGCTGGGGTCCCAAGGCCACGTCTGGCTGGTCCCATCCCGTAGCCATTTCAATCAGAGGCTTGCCGTTGGGGGCCCTGACACCGCGGCCCTGGGCGTCTCGCCAGGCCGACGGCAGGTGGGGTACCTTGGGCGTCAGGTCAACAAGAGGCTGTGGCAACTCTCGCTTCCCTGAAGACGATCCGCCGTCCGACGTCCTGGGACGTGACGAGGCGGGCAAACGTGCTGGAGGGGGCCGTGATCGGCTCCGCGGCACAGGGGTCGGATCCGCCGCCGTGGGTCGAGAGGACCGCACCGTACCTCTTCTCTCTAGTGGCCTGTCGGGCTCCGGAACCTGGTTCAAGAGCGAATGACCCCCCGTGAAGGGACTGTCGGATGTATACTGCTGTTCCTCGGCAACGGCCTTCTCTGCCTGCTGTTTGCGCCCCTCGTAGCCGCTGCCCAGCAGACCAGCAGACCTGAACTCCTGGTCCCTGGCGAAGGGGTCGATGAGCCTCTTCCCGGAAGGCGGGGATATATTAGGCGTCGTCCTTGACCGTGAGACAACGTTGTGGGTGTTTTTGGGCGTGGAGAGCTGCTCTGCGGGTCGCGCAGCAGACCTCTCCGCGTCCTGGCCGTAATCATCAATCGGTTTCTCAAACTTGTCCATGTCGAGTAGCGGGGAGAATGTTCCGATCGTGTAGGGTGTCTCGTCGGCAGACTTCTTGGCCCGGTGCACGGTGCCGTTTCTAGAAAGACCGCCGGCTTTCGGCGCGGCCTTCTCAGCGCTGCTGTGATGGGACTTTGTCTTCTTGGTCAGGTCCACCTTCTTGTTGGCCAAGTACCAACTGCGCCATCCGTGAACGATCTTCTTGAAGTCATCGGCGAGCCTGGCGTCGTCCGTAGCAAAGAAGTGGATGAAGTTTTCGGTGTTTTGGAAAACGCTGTTTTTCTGCTGGCTCTTGACTACGAAGCAATTCTTTTTTGGCGGCTTGATTTGCTTCAACATGTCCTTTTCATTGATCACATAAATGTCAAAGTCGGAAAGATGGCAGATCGAGATGGCGTCCTTGTCCGACATCTTGGCGTCCTTCTTTTTGGCAGAGAATATCTGTCCGCTATCCAGGAGCGTGATGTACCGTTTGTTCCACTTGCCAGGTCTGTTACAGTGGTAGAGGGCGAAGTTGACGAGGCCTGAGGGCGGATCAAAGGTGCGCGGCACACCCTCGAGGTTCAGTTCGGGGTGTGTGTCTACCGAGCCACCCGGGACGATGAGGAGACAATGCTGACTGTCGCGGTCCCAGGAGTTCAAGACGTCTCTCACACGCTCGTAGCGTCTCATAAGACGCTCCAGGCCGTAGGCAAAGTAGCACTCTAGCACGACACTGGTTTGCGGGTTGATGTTGTGGGTCATGAGATTGGCGGCCGAGTACAGAATGTCGATGGGAGTCGTGTCGGGCGTCACGGGCAAGCTGATGGACGACTGCAAGCAGCGTACCGTCACCCGCTGTAAGCCAAGTTAGCAACGGCTCACCGAAAACAGGTTGATGGGTCAAGCGAGGGGCGACTCACGCGTTCTCCGGCGTTACTGGCCGAGGCCGGGGCGTCGGTCTGGGGGACGATGCCGCCGCCGCCAGCTTGGATGAAGCGAGAAGGGTCCATGTCGCTCACTGGCCTGCAATCGTGCGTGAGGGGTTGGAAGTATGCCGAAGAGGACTTGGTGAGAGTGGCGGGGTCGGACCTGCGGCCTTTCCTGAGAAAGGAAGCGAACTTGTCGACTATGGGGCTTCGTACTCGAGGCGGGGCGTCGGGTATGGCATCCAATTGAGCCTGAAGTCGAGCGAGATCCTTTGCCTTTTGGTCTGCCAAGATGCGATCGGCCTCCTCTTCGAGACGAGTAACCTCTGCGGCCCAACGGGCGGCGTCTTCCTCTTCCTGTTCCTTGCGGCGGCGATCCTCTTCCTCCTGCTCGGTTTGTTGGGGCTGGTTCTGGCGCCGGCGCTGGCGATGTTGGTCCTCTCGGGTAAGGTGATGGTCCCACTGGGCGCCGCGGATGTGTTCGTCGTCAGGCACGGGCTGAAGGGCGAGCTTGGTGATGATCTGGGAACGAGCGTGGTCGGCTCTAGCAGAGAGCTTAAGGTCGGCGCATGACTGGGAAGAAAGAGAGGCGGGGTTGTGCGAACGAGGCCGCAGATGAGGGCCGGGGAGTGGGAGAAGGAGGAGCTGGTCTCGTGCTCGGGTTGGGATGGGCGGTGGTAGGCCAAGAGGGAGTGGTGGGATTGGCGGTGGTGGTTCAAGCGGTGGAGGAGGCGGTGGTGGTGGCAGTACCTGTGGTAGTGGTGGTGCGGTTCCTGGCGCTGGCGCAAGCACGAGTGCATCTCTCGTTGCCGCATGAGCAGCTGACGTTCCAGCGGCTTGTTGTAATAACGCTGATCCTGCAGATGGAACAGGCGGACAGGGGCCAGGGCGGTACAAAGGGGTCTGAGTGGAGGAAACCCCTGGGGCGGGGGGCCTGGACACGGAACGGGACCGCGCTAGGGAGAAAAGGGAGCCTGGCTCGCTGGGGGGTCTTGGTCTGGGGCTGGGGCTGGGGCTGGGGCCACCACCACCTGCATTCGCATAGGGACCTGCAGGCGACCGGGACGCGAAAGAAGACGGCGAGGAAGGAAAAGAAGGGGGCGAGAAAGACGGTCGTCCATGCAAGGGGCTGTCGACCCCGTTGGGAGCCGTCTTCGGCCGTCTTCGGTTGGGGTAGCTGAACCGCACAGGCGAATCGGGCCGGACTGGGACACGCTTGCCAGTGCCGGCGCCATTTCCTCGGTTGACGGGCGAGTCTCCGTCTCCGTCGAAACCAAACTTGTCCATCACATTACTTCTGTTGCCGTTCTCGTCCCTGCCGGCGCTCGCAGACATTAGATCGTGCCACTGCCATTGCAACGTCAACTGCGGTGCCCCGGTCGGTGTTTGCGGCGTCGGGGCAAACGACGTCAGCAACGGCGCAGTGCGTCTCCTCGCCGCCGATGATGGCGTTTCCTGCTGCTGTTGCTGTTGCTGTTGATGCGTCGATGCCGATGCCGATGCCGATGCCGATGTTTGTGCAGTCTGCGTTTCGCCGAGCATCGCTTCCTCGTCGACGGCAATGCCGATGCAAATGCCAATGCTTGTCACCGTGCCCGTATCCGTCGTGGCATTCGACGCCGTCTCGTCATCCCGGAAAATGTCCACATCCCAGTCCCGCCAATCTCGGCCAAAGTCCAGCACGCTCTTGTGCTCCCGTACGCTCCGTACGCTTCTGTACCGCATCATTCCCCCGGCGGCGACGCTGTGGCCCCGTCGAGGTGGATGCGGCGCGGGAGATTTCGGTGGCCCAGGACCCGCCGACATGGTGCGACTCATCCGCTGAAACCCTTCCATTTGCGCAATATTTCCCTCTCTCTCTCTCTCACTCTCCGTCTCTCTTTCTTTTCTGTGTGTGTGTGCGTGTGCGTTGTGCGTTGTACGACTGCGTGTGCGACTGAAGGTACTCCCGAACTCCCGCCTGGGCGGCGCGAATCCTGCTGCAGTAACCGGCCGGGCAAACAATTCGGTACCGATTCCCTTGACGCTATGTCGCACCCAGTCGTCGACCAGTGGAATTATACGAGACGGGGCAGCTCCCCCGGATCCTCGTCCGATGGGTGTCAATGGTAAATTAGCGGCAACGGCCCAGTCCGCTGGAACCCTCGAGCTGATCCCCCAACCCAGCAGGGAACACTAGAAGGTTAACGGGCTTTTTTTGGTGTTTTTTTCCGCGTCGACCCTGCAGATCATGCAAGTGACAGATAACAACGATGAGATAGGGCGACCGATACAACTTGTGTCTTTCGGTCCCCGGCTAGGTGACCTCGACAAGGGGGGGTGGGGAGGAAACAAGAAACCACTGATTATATTAGATGGGCCACAATAGTGGCATCGATAAATCGATAAATAAGCAACAAAATAATGATTAGAAAAAGTCGTCGTGTCGCACAAAGTCGACTTCGGTGCAGCCCCAAGTGTACGGATGCCGAAAGGGAAAAAGGGCGAAAGAAGGAACAAGTGGCGAGACTTCTTCCCATAAGTCGGGGTCCGCCAGGATAGACGACAAGGGAGGCCTTTTACATCTCTCCAACTCGCATCCCCTTTCTCTGCCATGAGAAGGGCCACCTCATTCAGAACGCGTCAGTCCAGGCCCACCGGTCGGCGAGGTATGTGACACAATGCAACGAGGCGCGCGCCCACGTCGTATGTCGAATGCCAGTCCGCCGTGTTTAATTTGCGCCCGTTGATTGTGCCATCGCGCACCCCTCGGCGCTGCATTCCAACCCGGCTCCATGCTCCGTCTTGGACCCATCGTGTTTACACTTGCCCACGACCAACGCGACCCCCCGTTGGCACACACAGAATCCCTCGGATGTGTCGTGGGCCGTACTTTTTTTTATTTTTTTTATTAGCTCCTGAGATAGACTCGTAATTTGGAATTGGTCCGTTATTGACAATCCAGCCCTATTTGTCTTTGACTTCCCCGCCAGCTCCGGTCATCCATCCAATCCAAGGGCTTCTTGCTCCTCCAGGATCGATATTTGCAATTTGACATGGGAGAGTCCATCGCCATCGCACAACGCTGATCAGCATTCTGAATGTGCACCATGCTGCCAAGAATAAAGGCTGAGAGCACACCATGCCTGCAAGCAGGATAGCCCCTTCTTGGTCCCCGATGAACCATCCACTGTATACGCAGCGTTTCGGCTTTCCCCGGACCGCCGAATCGTCGATGCGGATGCGTGCGCTGGTGCTGATCCAGATTAATGTCGGAAGGCGTGCACCTCACGTCTCCACCAGCCGATGAAGTCGCTTGTCGACACGTCGATGCCCAGCTCCTTCAGCGCACGCGTGCTCAGGTGGCAGTCGTACGGCCGCTGGACGCTCGCGTTCGGGTCGTTGCCTTCGGTGTTGGCAATGATGCCGTCCATAGAGAGGCTCATGATTTCTGCGAATTTTTGGCAGATCTCGTACTTGGTCATCTTGTCCTCGCTGGAGAACTGGAGAACCTTGGGCATCGTGCTGCGATCGCCGGTCTCGAGGTACTTGACGGCGATATCTGGTTTTGCTGGTCAGTCATCGTTGTCCGAAAGCCGGAACAAGTATGCGTACCATGACACACACGCCCAACATCCTCGGTGTTTGTAGGGTATCGAATAGCCCAATGGTCCATCTTCACCTTGGACTGGCCATCCTGGGTCTTCCACAAGGTGTCCATGAGGATGTTGGTGGCGCTCTCGGCCGGCGTGTGAGCCTCTCCGTAAAGAACGGGGACCCGGAGGACGAGGCCGAGACCCTCACGGCCGGCGGCCTTGTACTCCTCCAGAACGGCGAGCTCTCCATCCAGCTTGGTCTGGCCATAAAGGTTGGTCGGTCCAGTTGGGGCGTCCGCCTCATAGGGGGCTTCTCCGGGCTTGCCGGAGAAGACGTAGTCGGTCGAGATGTAGATGAGCAGAGTGGAGCGGGCAGCACAGAGCTTGGCGAGCGACTTGGTGGCTGCGACGTTGAGAGCTCTAGCGGCATCCGGGTCGCTGTCCACCTTGTCTGGGAACCTCTGAGCGGCGCCTGTTGATCATCACCGTTGAGTCAATGGTTTGTGAAAAGGACAAAGAGACATGGACAGCTGAGACACACAGTGTACGACTACTTGGGGCCTATCATGGTCCGTCAGTCATGCTTGCTGCTGGATGAACGTTGGAGACGAGAGGCCGACTTACTTGGACTCATCGAGAAACTTCTCAACCTCTGGAGTTTCAACCAGGTCGACTTTGAAGACGGACACTCCATCGGCGCGGGAGTAACCGGTACCCTTGACGTTCCAACTCTTGAGGTCAAAGGCCCTGGCGACCTGCCTTCCGAGAAGACCGGTGGCACCGGTGACGACAACGTCCTTGCCAGTCATGTTTATGGATCTAGGGGGATACTTTGTATCTGTTGCGAGGCAGCTTTCAGTGGAAAACAAGGTCAATATCGGTCTTGGCCTGCAAACAACTAGTTCTGTTGGCACTCACAGATGAAGCTCAATCAGTGACATTCGATGGAAAGCTCTGGTCACTCAGCCCCGCGGTGGGGCCCCGTCCCATTGAGGAAATTCAATTGGGCCGACTCTCGGATAATTACATCATCCTCACCTAATGCATCGAAGACAGGGACGAGCATATACTTCAACATCACCACTTCGAACCACGGCATAGCAGGGCGTGGTCGCCTTGCTTCCTCTTCCTCGATGAACGCTCTCTGAATACCCCGTCAATGAAGCTCTCTGAACGTGCCGCGTTGCGGCTAGTTCCGGCAGGCTTCTGATTAGCCGCCGTGTCCCAAGCTTGCCATGCCACGATCTATGGTGTCCCATGCCAAGCGCCGCGTTCCAACGAAGAATCGTCCGAGAAAGCTAACTGATCTGCAGGAATTGTCCTAATTTTAAAAAAACAATCCCCGCCAGAAATGCCACTACGTGACGCCTCGCGCAGAGCAGGTCACTAATTCCTGGAATGGAAATGCCGCAATTCTTCGGGGCCGAGTCATGACTTCCTCGACCCCAGGTCCTCCCACGGCGGCTATACCTTATGTAATATTACCATTGAGCAGATGATGGCACTGTTCCGTTGCTTTACTAACTACCACCCGCACTCGAACGAGGAAATCTCCGGCCGCGCATGTCAAAGGACTTCGGGCAGAGTGGGCGTTGTTTGTTCTCCTTCCGGAATGGCATTTCGGATAATGCAAGCTGCCGGGTTTATGAGAGGCACTTTCTCCTCTCAAGCGACGCCTCCTTCGCCAGACCGATCGTGTTTGTGCCTGTCGTCCGCCGACCAACCGCTGCCGGACCCTCAGCGGTGCCTTTGACTGATATACTGGAGATTTGCCCGAGGTGGAAGCATGCACAGGGAGGCCTCACTAAGCCTCACATAATGAGCGGGAAAACCTTACGGAGCTAGCTTGGCATGTTGGAGAGCATTCTCCCTTACCGACACCAACACCCCGGCAGCCGCCGACTCCGCGTATCAAAGTTTTCATCTTTCCGACCAACAGCACCTCAGAGGTAGTCTGTTGTTGGGTGGGAATTGCTTCACGACAAAATGGGGATGAGTTTCCAAACAACAAGCGTCCTGAGTGGCACCGGGAGGGGGGAGGGGGGGTCAGCAGAGATCCGCGGGCTGGCCCCGGTGCGTATGTATGCCATGGATCGCTCGACGCATGTCGAGCCTATAGGCTGAATGTCCAAACGTCGCCTCACCGGCGCAAAGGTCTCCGCTCCGAGATGGAGCCGCCGTCCAAAGCCGGTCTAGCCGCGAGCTGGCTAGGCAAAAGCATCGTTTTGGGGATGTTCCCTGTCCCCGTCAGCCCACCGGGAAACCCGTTGTTTCTCACATGACGGGCCAGGTGCCGGCGGCGGGGCGTTGCCAAGTGTGCAGGTATGTGCCAGGGAGTCAATCGGCTTCTCCCTTGGTCCCCCTTTTTCCGGCATGCTAGAGATGCCATCTTCAAGCCCTGCCGCAGTCTTTTGAGGATACTGCCTAGTTCTTGACGTGGCCAGCCCGCAGCGCCTGACGCGGCGGGGAGAAGGCGAGTTGTGTAAGTTATCTTGTATATTGCTATTGTTCCTCTACTTGGGTATCCTAAGCTGCTCCCGAGTTCTATCTAGTTTGCCCGTTTCAGTAATATCAGCCGCTGCGCAAAATACGCCGTCTAGTACATGCCATTCCATCCAAAAGGGCTTGCGATCTACCCGTCCGTCGCACGCCCGCAGCTCCCGCTTCTGGTGGCCCGACATCCACGAGCCTGCTCCGCCATGTTCGTGGATGCGGATACGTACAGGTAGGTCGAATTGCCGTCAACAGGGGAAAGTTATATGCATGAAGAACCAAAGAAGTGCCAGACCTCTGATGGCTGCTGCGTATTTTGCCTTTGTACGTTTCTAAAAAGCACTCCCTGAGCTGGGGTTCGGGAAGGGCGTCGCGTCGTAATTGGGGCGGCCCGGGCCCGCCCCGTTCCTGTCCATGGGCTCCCGTGCCCCGCGGAGCGTCGGGTCGCGCTGGTCGCCGTAGACGACGTCGACCTCGGTCGTGCGCATGATGCCGTCGTAAGTCATGATCTCCTCCTCGCTCATCGTCGGCGAGTGCGACCGGATCTCGGAGCGGCCCTTCATGCTCCTGAGGTGGAACGCGTCGGGGCGGTGCGAGGTCGTCGCCGTCGTCGTCGTCGTGCGGGACTTCTTGGCCGGGTCCGCGCTGCGCCCGTAGCCGTAGCGGCCGTAGGAGTTCTTGAGCGAGGCGAAGAAGCCGGGGAACCAGCGGAGGAAGAGGCCGCGCAGGGCCGGCGCCGAGGCCGCGATGATGGCGAGGTTCGTCTCGACGGCCGAGTAGGTGAAGCGGATGTCGTAGGTGGGGTCTTCCAGGTTGGGGTGGTACAAGACCTCGATCAGAGTCGCGAGGCGGAGAACGCTGATGACGGTGACACTGGGGAGATGTGAGAAGGGGGTTTCCCTGGAGTCAAGCATGAACGAGTTTGGGCTCCTCGACTTACACGATTCCGAGGGCGAAGACGGCAAGCAGCGCAATCTTGACCCGAGAAGCCATCTTCAGCCCGAGGAAGATCCAGAAAGGCAGGGCCAGGGACAGGACGTCGGTGAGGATGGTCAGGGCGGCGGTGCTGACATAGAAGGCGTTCATGTCGATGCACTTCCCATCCTTTGGGGGGTTGCGGCCCGTCTTTTCCCAGTAGTAGCTGATGGGCTGGCACTGGAACACGACGGTGACGAAGATGGCGACCATCAGTGCAATGTTGAAGACGTTGAGCCCGATGATGGAGTACCGGACCGAGCGCTTCTGGCCGCTCAACCGCAGCAGGAACATGAGCACCGACGTCTTGACGAGCGCCAGGATCGGGTTGTACAGAAGCTGGATGATGTAGTTCCATAGGCTGCCCAGCCGGACGTCGGCCTCCAAAGGAATGTCGTATACATGAACGCCGAAGAACAGATATCGCATGCCGAAGTAGGACGCTATCGTCTCGGCGACGGACTCGGCCTGGGGAGTATCACGATGAGCGGCGCTCTCAGGCGGATCTGACCTCGGTGGGACAAGCTTACCATGGCAAAGCATATCAACCCATCGTCTGCCGGAATACCTTGTTAGCCAGTTGTACGCGGATCTGGAAAGGGATCGATCGTGCGCCTAGGGCCGGCTGTCATTGCCAACGAAGGTTATGCGGGCCACCACTCACCCCAGCCAAACTGCTTCGTGATGACCCGGCTGTACACCCGCAGAGCCACCACGATGAGGGCGACAGCGGGGAAGAAAAAGAGCACAAAGAAGCCGATGTGCTGTAGAGGCGAGTACGGGTAAGGGTAGTCGTTCGATACGGGAGGCAGTGAGGAAGCGGCGCCAGGGGAATCAGCATCCCTCCGTTGGCTCAACTGCGCCGCGTGAACCAGAGCGGCAATGGTTTGTGACATGTTGGTGCTCTTTTCCCCTCTTGAACGTTGTCGTCGATTTCTTCGGACTAATATTGGTGGGCGCTTTTCCAGGCCCGACTGAGCCGCGGCGCACTGTTATGCGGTGGCCTGATATTTGAGACGATGACGCGGGAATAACGGCGCAGGAAGACGGAGTCGTGAACAGGAGTACGGATAGGTAGGTTCTATATGCTATCACCCCTCTAGAGTGAAGCTGCAAGCTGCCAAGAAGAAAGAAGGTCCTTCTTTGCCGTCATGGGCTTAAAACGTACTGCTGGCCGGCGCAGAGATACAGATGGAGGTGGAGAGAGAGAGATTGGCACAAGACCCAACGAGAAAGACTAACCTCTCTTCCCACCCGGGCAGCGGCAGGGTTAGGAAGAAAGTATAACTTGGGTAAGTATTTCAGGAAGAACATCTATCCAAGTATACTTGTAAGAATAAAATACTTACTTAAGTATACTTGAGTATTTTAAAACTACTGCTTATACTTAGGTACTTAGTCAAGTATACTTGTACTTGTACTTGATACTTGCAGTATATTTCCTAACCCTGGGCAGCACAGTACTGGACTGGCCAGGAAGAGGGACGGAATGGCAGCAGCCGAGACTTCTCAGTTACCGTTGCCTCTGAAATCACCGGTCAGCTGTGGCGCCCGAGTTTCCAAAACAAAACCTGTCACCGGCCATGTGGGTTGGCCATGGAAGAACTGGAGCTCGGATGGACTATGTGTTAGCCAGGAGCTTTTGTCAACCCTTCTTGCCTGCTGCTTTGCATAGTCGTACACTGGGCAAGGATTTCTTCTCGCTATAGGGGCCTGCAGGGCCAGGGCCTTGAGGGTTGCGACGAAAGGATGTGCCAGATCGGTTGGCGCCATCCCGCTGGCTGTGGAGTTCTCCCCTCCGGACTGAGATCCAATCGACTCATAAGGGGAAATTGGGTGAGGGGAAGGTTACTTCGATCACACGCATTCATGCCTGTATAAGTCGGGCTGCGTATGTGCGTCGTGGAAGCTATAGCCAACAATATATTCATGTTTCCAGGCTGGATCCCGGGACGTATGCATACCGTCAGACGTACCATGTGTGTTTCTGAAGAATCTCTCCGGGGATCCCCAGGGGTGTCAGAGGCGGCAGAGTCTGGCCTATGATCAGGGGAGGATGGGATCAACCAAAAAAAGAAACCATGGCTCCCGAGCTGACGGGGAGAAGTTACTCTGTAAGCGATGCAGGTTAAAGAAGGGTTCTTCCACCATGTAGCCGGAGATTACCTAAGTGCTGCCACACTCAACCGGTTTTTTAATGTCGTGAGTCTGTGCGTACATACTATGTATGTACCATGTATCCGTAGGTACATAGGTACGTTGGCCGTCTGCTCTCGGCGATATGTTTATCTGTCAAGTGGGTTTCGATCGATTCGATACTTCCGTCGACAGTGGAGAATGGAGAAGGAGGTGCCGGACCCACAGCGCGACTCGGGCAGTTCCTGTCAAAATCAACCGCACCCCGATACCAAACATGGCCTCTACACAGTACACCGGAGGGTGCGGCCCGATTGCGCCGCACCCTGGACACAGCTTGCACCCGTTACGAATGGTTTGACGACAGGCCAGGTATTTAGAGTTCACGGGCGCCGAAATTAACACACTACACCCTCAAGCTGCTATATGTTTGCGCGGGACAGGGGTCGACATCGCCGTCTTCTCTCTTCATGCCATTGCCGACTGTCCAACAGCCGGCCAGATGGACGTACCCGACTTTCCACCTTGCGTCTGAAAGGCGCCGAGGGCGATGTCCGAATCCCCACACCCGTCTGCCCTCGTACCATGGTAGACTGTTGGTATCCCCTCGAACGAGGCATAGATACGAGCAGCCGTTCTGCCCTTGATACGCGACCTTTTGGTGGCGTGGGCACAGACACAAACCTTCAGTGTCGTCTCGACAGGCTTAGGCTTAAGCTTTTCGTCTCAAGCAGAAAAGAGATGACGGGTCCTTGACAAAAGTATGCGCCATGCCACCAAGAGCAAAGTGGAATAACGGATCCGCGCACGCAGCAAGGAAAATCCCGCCTGCCATTCCTCTCGGCGCATACTATGTAACTGGATCGCTAGTCAGGCGAGGCCGCCATGCTGATCATCTGCCCAGATGTGACCGTGTCCTTGGCCCTTGATGCAGATGTGCCTAGTTGTGCCGGCCTTCTTGCACCGCAACAGGCTGGATTGTCCAAGATACTGATCTGCGCCCTTGGCCAACAGACTTGCGAGAGCGTCTCTCTCTCTCTTTGCTGCCGGCCCGTTGAACTTGGTGGATATGTGGATCAAGAGGCGGGGCCAAGCCTAGTAAGTGGACCTTCTGGAGTAATGTAAAAGAGGGAATAAGACTAAGACGGAAGAAAAAGAAAAAAAGTTTCGGGTGTTGCAGATACCCGACCAACTACCTAGCTCCACCAGCATCCAGTCAAGCCAGAGATGAAGTGAGATTTGTCTTGCCCCACGGGCCGAGCGAGAGAGACCAAATCAGGGTGGGCAGGAGTTCTGGGGTTGGTATACATCGTCAACCGTTATGGGCACTGACGCCGTGGCCGGGGTCGGTTAGCAAGCTGAGCAAACGACCGACGCCCATCTTGCAAGAGGCGTAGGGCCGACATGATATGCAGGGTTCGAACCCATAATCCCCCCGGCTGCCGGGATATCACTGTCTCGCTCGAAATACCAAGCTTCATGACTCTTGTGCCGACTAAGAATCGGGGTGAAGTTGCACGTCTTTGATGGACGGGGGTGTGTGTATGGACCAGGCCGTTCTCTCCGCTCTTGAGTGCGTAGCTTTGATCGAGACTACCAAGACCCTTTTGCCCCCTATCTCTCTCCCTCTCTCTCTCGCAAGGAAAGGTCCACAGCGCGGCGAACCTGGTATAGCCCTCTCTCACGCCTCTCAGCCCACGACGCACAATCTCCCATTGGGCAAGCATTGCCCATCCCACTCGGACGTGTTTCGGCTACCACATCCCAATGCTTGTTAATCATCATTCCAGGGTCCTGACGAGAAAATGCCGGCTGCATAACCCGAACTGCTGCCATCAGTTGCTTCCGGGAGTCTCTCTCCGTCAACAGTCAAACATTCTAGTGCCTCGGCCCTTCACCTGCAAAGGGCATGGGTCTGAAAGAGCCCTGCAGCATTGGCTGACATGCATAGCAAGGCCACGTCCGTATTGGTTGCGTCGTGGCAAAGACGTGCCCACTGCCCACTGTCTCTTTCAACTGGGCAACCGCCCAGCGTTCTATTACTCATCCGAGTCTCCGCGTATTCACCCCGCCGGCACTGTCGTAAAGGCAAGCCCGCGAGGTTTTATATATCTGAAGCAACCTCGTTCCGTCTTTGTTATCAACACCCTCCCCTCCCCATTTATCTTCCAGCAATATCGCGTCTGATCGCAAGTGGTAACCATGTCTTTGACACGCTCTCTTCTGGCGGCGGTTCTGCTCTCTGTTGGCCAACTGGCTATGGCCCAGATCCTCAAGGTTCATGACCAACAAGTTGGTGAGTACCATTATCCCGAATTCAACACACTCGGTCAGCCTCGACTGACTGACCAACTTTCCAGCTGCCAACGCCTCCACCGTTGCTCCGGCTGCGGAAGTCGTTGACGCTGCCGGCCTTTTCGCCGAGGAAAAGGTCCAGTTGACCGATGCTGTCCTTGCCAACCTCACGGCCCTTCAGCTGCCCAACATCTCCCTGTTCGCTTTCGAGGACTCGTCCTCGATCGCCGAGGGATGCCTCTTCGGCCTATGCAAGACATACCCCGGAGATTTGCTGTATCCCATTGACCTGGTCTGGAACATATTTGACCTCCTCCTGGGCGGTGCTCTTACCAAGACCGTTCCCCAAGCCTCGGTCTGCTACAACGACTTTGGGAACTTTGATAAGGCCAAGTGCGACTTCCTGACCGCCAACTGGGCTAATGGCTCGCACATCCACACTGGGGACCCCACGGCTATCAATGCCGTCCTTTTTGAGGGTCTGAGCTGCATGCCTCCCAAGATCAACGTCGGCGAGACTGACTGCAAGGTTGGCGGTTTTCCCTCGTATGTTGTCGAGGCCACCAACGTCGCCCACGTCCAGCTGGCCGTCAACTTCGCCCGCAACCTCAACCTTCGCCTCGTCGTCAAGAACACTGGCCACGACTTCGGCGCAAAATCCACCGGCGCTGGCTCCCTGTCCATCTGGACTCACAAGTTGAATAGCATCCAGTACTTGGAGAGCCATCAGCAGGGCTTGTACACCGGTCCCGCCTTCAAGCTGGGCGCCGGCGTCCGGGCGTTCGAGGTGTACGAGGCCGCTAACAAGCATGGCGTCACTGTCGTTGGCGGCGAGGGTCAGACCGTCGGTCTTGTTGGCGGCTACATCCAGGGCGGTGGCCACAGCCCCATGTCCGGTCTGTGGGGCATGGCTGCCGACAATGTGCTTTCTTTCCAAGTCGTCACTGCTGATGGACGCTTCCTGACTGCCAGTGAGTCCCAGAACCCTGATCTCTTCTGGGCCATTCGAGGCGGCGGCGGCTCGACCTACGGCGTCGTCACCTCTGTCGTCGTCAAGGTGTTCCCCAAGATCAACATCGCCACCATGACATTTGCCTTGTCTTCTGGCGCGAACATGACCAACGACCAGTTCTGGGCGGCCCTCCGCGCCTACTTTGACGGCTTCGTCGAGTACGCCGTCGACAACGCGAACTACGAATACTTCCGCATTCAGAAACTAGGTACTTCTTTCGCCTTCGACATGGCTCCTTGGTGGGCTCCCAACATGACTGAGGCACAGCTCCGTGAGCTCACGGCGCCTCTCTTTGCCAAGTGGGCCAAGATCGGCGTTGTCGTCGAGCCCGTCTACAAACAGTACGACAACTTCTATGATGCCTGGGTTGCCTCTTTCCCCTTGGAGACCTGGGGGTCAAACGCCATCCGTCAGGGCAGCCGTCTCTTCCCCAAGGCCAACTGGGGGGACGAGACCAAGCTCAACGCGACGTTCGAGGCCGTCAAGTCCGTTGTCGAGGATGGTGGCTTTATCATCGCCTTCAACATGATGGCCGCGCCCAAGACCGGCTTCCCCGACAACGCCGTCAACCCTGCCTGGCGTGAGGCCGTCATGCACTGCATCGCTGCCGTCTTATGGGACCCCACCGCCGACGAGTCCGTTAAAAAGGCTGCCAGCGACAAGCTCACCTTCGATTGGATCCAGCGCTGGCGTGATGTTTCCCCCGGTGCCGGTGCGTACATGTCTGAGTCGGACTACATCGAGCCCAACTTCACCCAGGCTTTCTGGGGCACAAAGTACGACAAGGCCCTCGAGCTCAAGAAGAGGTACGACCCCAAGGACGTCTTCTACGCCCAAAACGCCGTCGGTTCCGAGAACTGGGAGATGTCGGAGATGATTCTGGGCAACCTGCCGTCCCAGAACAGTAAGCTGTGCCGCAAGCAGGACCCGTGCCCTACACCCGTACCTATTTTAGCCATCTCTGCCAGCGTCTCACAGGCCATACGTAACAACTATCTATACGCAACAATAATTATCACTACTTTGTTTATTCTTTAACTACTAACCAGTTACTACTATAGTTAATTATAATAAAAACATGGAGACTTCTTCCTTTTAACTTTTCTCTATGTGTGATATCATAATACTAGGCATTACTAAATCTTTTAGATTTGATAAATTTGTCTCTAATAATCTACTGTCATTAACTATAGTTTTATTATAGTCGTTGTAAATATTGCTACTTGTACGAAAGAGTGGCCGGCGTTACGTGCCACCTATGTCTTAGATCCTGTATGAGTAGTAGACGGTCTCACAATGCATCAGAACGTCGATTTTTGTATCCTGAAATACCGGTAAGGCTCTTGATCCAGGGATTCAGTATTCATTACACTTGCAACTACAATGTTTTCTGGACTCATAGCGGGTAATCAAATCGTCGCTCACCCTGCGCGCGTTACGTTTCAGCGTCAATGGCAAGGATAATGAGCTGCTGAAGAAGCCAATGGTGGTTTTCTTCAAGGTGCTTCATAATGACGGCTCTCAAAGCGTCGGACATCATACAAACGCAATGATAAGAAGAGCAAAAGGCGAGGAGCTGTCGAGCTGTCAGCCTGTCCAATTTTCCCGTTAGTTAACAGTGATGGTTGAGTCGAGGTTGACGTTTAAGAGCCGTGGAAGTCGTGAGGCATGGCGTCAAGGTACGTACTGGCGCACGAACAGACCCGCTTTTAGACTCACGCTAAGCCTAAAATAACCAGGCGCATAACCTGCCTTGCGAATTTCAAGGTGACATCTTGACTCCAAATTCTATCCAGACACAGCTTCACCCAAACAGCCATCTCCATCATGGCCTCGATCGCGGCATCTTTGGCATCGGCCCTCCCGAAACCCAAGTACACTGGCGAAGATGAAGAGATACCTTCGCGCGCCCAACAACGCGGCCCGCGTATCGTCGGGGCTGGCCAGCTGGACGAGACGCAAATCGTGCTGAAGCGATCCGGCCCTCCTCCCTACCAGCAGCGAGCGGGATGGCGGCCGCGAGGACCCGAAGACTTTGGCGACGGCGGCGCGTTCCCCGAGATCCCGATCGCTCAATACCCGCTCGACATGGGAAAGAAGGGGGCGACTACCAGCAACGCGCTCGCCATCCAGGTCGACGGCGAGGGCAAGCTCGACTACGGGGCCATTGCGCGTCAAGGCCACAGCGAAAGCCGAATCGTTCACACCTCCTTCAAGGACCTCATTCCTCTTCGCCAACGCGCCGATGCGGGCGAGATCGACTTGAGCCGGCCGAGCCAAGAGGAGGTGGCGGCGACGGCGGAAAAAACCAAGAACGCGCTGGCTTTGCTGGTCAGCGGCGCCGTGGCCTCGCAGAAGCCCAAGACCCTCAGCGTCGGGAAGCGAAACGACCCTACATTCGTGCGATACACGCCGGCGGACCAGATGGGAGACCACTCCAAGAAGCAAGATCGTATCATGAAGATTGTCGAGAGACAGAGAGACCCGCTGGAGCCCCCCAAGTTCAAGCACAAGAAGATTCCCCGCGGGCCCCCCAGCCCGCCTCCTCCGGTCTTGCGGTCGCCGCCACGGAAGCTGACGGCCAAGGACCAGGAGGATTGGCGGATCCCCCCGCCGGTGTCCAACTGGAAGAACCCCAAGGGTTTCACGGTTCCCCTGGACAAGAGGTTGGCGGCCGACGGGCGCGGTCTGCAGGACGTGGCGATCAACGACAAGTTTGCCCAGTTCTCGGAAGCCCTGTACGTCGCGGACAGGCACGCTCGCGAAGAGGTCAGGCAGCGCGCCGCCATGCAACAGCGCCTGGCGGAGAAGGAAAAGGCACAAAAGGAAGAGAACCTCCGGATGCTGGCGCAGAAGGCTCGCGAAGAGCGTGCCGGCGCCGGCAGGCGGGACTCGAGGTCGCGGTCGCGGTCGCGGTCGCGGTCGCGGTCACGCAGCTACAGCGGCTCCGACTCGGAAGACTCGGAGGACTCTGAGATCCGAGAAAGAGAGCGAGCAAGGAAGGAGAGGATGCGCGACGAGGAGAGGAAGCTCCGGCAATCACGGATGGGAGCCGAGAGGAGGGTCCAAGTCATGGCCAGGGAGCAAAACCGAGACATTTCAGAGAAGATCGCCCTCGGCCTCGCCAAACCCACGCAGTCCAAGGAAACTATGTACGACTCGAGACTATTCAACCAGTCGAGCGGCTTCGACAGCGGTTTCAACGAGGACAACCACTACGACAAGCCGCTGTTTGCGGCACAAGAAGTCATCAGCAGCATCTACCGGCCACGGGCCAACATGGACGACGAAGAGGACGAGGCGGCCGGCGACAAGGAGATGGCCAAGATTCAGAAGTCTAGCCGCTTTGGAGAGGCTCTGGGCAGAGGCACATTCAAGGGCACAGAAGACGTCGAGGTAAGTGCACGCATCATTCCTGACGCGACAGGCAGGAGCAGCGCTAACAGGTGTCTGTACACACAGGCAAGAGAGGGTCCCGTACAGTTCGAGAAGGACGCGGGAGATCCTTTCAACGTTGACAAGTTCCTGTCCGAGGTGGAGCAAAACTCGTCGTCCAAGAGGGGATACGGACTTCAGGACGACGACTCATCCCGGCAGCCCAAGCGGGCGCGGGTAGAAGAGGAGGATGACTAGAGGGGCGGAACACCAGCACAGGGACACACCCGGCAGTGTAGGCTCGTTGCAGGATAGGGCGGGAAGTTTCTTTGGCTGACATGGAGACAACGGCATCATCCATAGCATCGGATACGGCCGTAAGCCGCAACACTGCAGGCGCGCTTCAATGCAGCATAATGCAAGAGAAGAGAAGAGAAGAAAAGAAAAAGAAAAAGAAAAAAAGTAATTTCGCTGGGCTAGCTGTGTACAGAAAGCCGTTGCGAGGCTTGGTGACGGGGGGATGACGGATGCTTTGCCTAGACGCGGCCGTGTTTTAGGGGAGGGGGAGAGGACGCGAGCCGCGAAGGGCAGAGAGGTGAGCCGGCGAGCCCGCAGCGACGTTTGCGGTTTCAAAGACGGCGAATTCATGCGGACCTGGTTCTGTTGTTTGGCGGCTCTGCTCCGCTCGACAAGTTAAAGCCGAAAACCGGACGGGGCCCAAGGCCATCCTGGCGCATGTCAGGCCCGGGGTCGTCGACACTTATTTTCTTTCAGGAGGGATCTCGGGGAAGTGACAGACGAGGTCGTCGAGGGGGCCGTCGCGGGTCGTCATTGGCTCTCTTGTACGGCTATTGGAAAAAGGGGGGGGGGGGGGAGGGGGGATTGAGACGGAGATCAGGCAGGGTGGGAAACGCGGGATGGTACCCGCTGGCGCGTTGGACGTTCCGGCCTATATTTACGCAGTATGTTGGACAACCCAGGCTCGGTTTGACAGGTTGTTGTTGTTGAATCATACGCAGCAGCGGTCTTTCTGGGTCGGAGATTAACGGCGCCCTTAGCCAATGACCGTTCAGTGTTGGGTGAAGTACGTGCTTTCGACAGCCAGGAAGAAGCATGCGGGGGATTGGGAAACACGATGCTTGCGAGGTGAAGAGAAGTCTCTGTCTGAAGCATCGTGAGACCCGGAGGCGGTGGGTTGTTGTTGTTGCTGTTGTAAGGTTTCGCGCTCAGCCAAGCATGAAGAGGCTGACGCGGTGTTTTGTAGACGGTACTCGAATCAGAGTTGGATTTTGCATCTCGATCTCCGGCATGTTTGTTCTCAGACACTCCCGGTGTAGATATTTCGTTAGCCTTCAAACCAACCCACCCCCCCGAGGGGCCAGGCTGTTGAGGAGTTGGACCACGATCATCCCGATCTTATTACGGCGTTGCTGTTTGCACATGGCCCCCCCGAATCGGGGAGGGTTTCCCACGCGTAGATCAGCGCGGGAGGGCTGCGATCCCTCAATGCGGCTGGCCGTCGAACACGAACGGACGGGCTGCGGCGGGGGCGAAGAGGAATACGATCAGCACCGGACCTGATATGATCAGCCTCGTGTTTCCATGGACTCTTGTCTGCCCGTCTACCTTCTTCTTCTTCTCCTTCTTCTCCTTTATTTCCTCGTTTTGAGGCATGTTATACTGGAAACATGAGTTGGACTTTGTCTTTGAAACTAACAGACTACGTCCACGAGAGCTGGTGCCTGTTCCGCATAACCAGCACCTCTCGATCGGACGGTTATTCGTCGAGGGAATCCGATGTACAGAGTAAGTGTAAACCGGGTTGGATTTGATCACGGATGACTTGGGAAAGAAGCTTCACTTGCCAAAAGCCTCTTTTTCGGGGCGTCCAAACTTGGCTCCTGCCGCCAAGCCCTTTAGCGCGGTCGCGTTGTTCGGCCTGGAAGCCGTGCCCCTGAAGCGAAGCACTAGGGCCCAAGTTCCCGCCAGGCGTTTGGAGCCGCTATGAGGCGCTATGAGGCGTCGATCCCGCCGGCTGCTTCATCCGACAGTCAACCTCACCCTTTTTTCTCTTCATCCCGTGCGACATGGGATTTTCTTCTTGCTGCGTTAGGCCACCGACACGACGACACCTGCCAACCTCGACCACGAGAAGCAAACACGGGACGGTCCATCAGGAGCCGAGGCAACCAACTTGTCTTTGGGGCGCGTTCGCCTTCGTTCGGGCACCCCCTTTTCGTGTTGTCCCGAGAGGCACAATCAGAGCTTGACGGCTGTCTGGTCCTTTGACTTCGGACCGAGAGTCCTGCCTCGAACCTCTTCGACTCTGGTCCGAGTCTTTGGACATGTTAACTCACCCCGAGGGAAACCCCGGCCCCCTCCCGATCCTCCAATCTCACTCAATCCATCCCATCTGTGTTTCCCGTCATCCTCGATACGACATTAGCACGCTCCCACACGCCCTCATCGGATGTTCCTTTGACGTATCCCCGCGCCTGGTTCTTCACGTCCGAGACATGTCTCCGCCTCTAAAGCATGAATATGAGAGCCCCGTCCCCACACCAAACACCCCGGACCGCATTGGCCACTGGTCAGAGACAGGCTTACGGCATGACTTTGGCAGGAGTTGACTTTTTTGCTCTGCAATGCAACAACTCAGACCCGACCCCGTTTCCTTCAGCTCGTCAGGGTGATGTCCTTGCCTCGCAGAAGCTTGTGAGGCGTCTTGTCATGTCCTGTCTGTCTATTGGCTTGGCTCCTGCAGCCTCTTGGGTGCCTCTGTCCAAACCGTATCCGTGCTCGCACTTGCCGGCCGGGCGGAGCTGCCAGTCCTTCTCTCGTTTCTTCATGCTATCAACCCCTGAAGTGTACGGATTTCTAGGGTAGCACCCGTAGCTCGGACGCATAGTCGAACCTCGAATGCCAAGCTGGCAGCTCGTTGTCAGGGACCTTGTATCATGTCCTGCCCCACGTGGCGGCGGCGTCGTTGTCGTCGTCGTCGTCGTCGTTACTGTCATGGCCTTGGCCTCACGTTGCCTGTGAGGAACAACCGCGATCGATGCTTATTTCCCCCCGTTTCCCACCTCCGACTGGGAGCCCCGTGGTCCTCTTTCCTCCTCATCTCTCTTCCTCCCTCCCACATCATTGTGTTCATTGCCCGGCTCTGGCGTTTATTTCCATCTTACATATTTTTAATCCTTGCCCGTAATACCCTTGACGCCTTTGAGAGGACTGCAACGCCGCTTACGGGTAGTCGAATCACCACCATTACCACCACTGTTATAAAATAATTAAAAAATAAAAGTCCTTCTTCCGCTCATTCGAGTCATCCGACCACTTTGGGCAAAACCCGCGTCATTCTAATACCAGGACCGGAGCTAGCAGAATAATACGAACAATTCCACGCCCGATCTACGCATTTGATCCGCCTCGGCTCATACCAAGAACGCATCGACGTACCCTGCAGACCAAGTCGGCCTGCTTCTGCTCCGCCGGCCACTTCAGCCAGCCATTGGACCGGACTTGAGGCCCGCCCACACATACGCGTACACAGTACGTATGATAGGCGTAATCGTCACTCTGTTAAATCGGGGAAGCGTTACAGCTTGAAGAAGAATGGTTCCAACTCTTGGCCCTGCCGCCTCGCTCGGCTACACACCGTTTGAGTACTGGAAGGGTCCGAAACCCGTCCTTCCCGGATCAAGGAGCAAATCGAAACCCGTCACTGCCGACCAAGAGCCGCTGATTCCCACCCCCACACCGGCCCGCAAGCCCAGGCCAACCTCAGTATTATGGCCTGGTCAACAGCTTCCGGCCAGTGTCTTCGTGGCGCAGCCAGGCACGTACACCGTCTTGTCCAACAATAGCAACGCACCCTTTGGGGAGATCCTCGTAGTGCCGCCCAAGGTGCTGGTCCACCCACTTTTCCGCGATGAGATAAAGACCCCAGAGTGGCCCAGGGGGGTTTCCCCCTACCCGGACTCGATGAAAGACTCTGAATACAACGGCAACATGGGCGAATACGGATTCTCCAACGAGCGCATCGGCCGGAAGACGGCGTGGTGGAACCCGAAAGGGTGGACGAAGCGCATCTGGGCCGGCGTCGGCGGAGCCGTCGTCCTGATCATCATCGTCGTCGTCGCCGTCACCGTCACGCAGAACATCAAGAACCGGTACCCCACTTACACGAAGCTGTCGTACAAGCTGAGTGACACATGTACGGAACCGTGCCCAGGGTCGTCGTCGCCGCCCGCCGCGCGAGCCTCTGGCTGATGATGACAGACTCGGGAGCCGACTTTTTCAACAGGTTCAACTACTTCAACACATACGATCCAAGTGTGTCTCATCCGGGGTGAAGAAGCCGCCTGGCGCAGCAACAACTGACCCGGTTTGGAAAAAACAGCGGGAGGAATGGTCCACTACGTCGCCGCCGAGGAGGCCGCGAGCAGGGTACATTACATTTTACCCCTCCTTTCCCTCACTCCCTCACTATCTGGGGAACAACCGGCTGAGCATAGTTTGGTCGCACCCCCTTTAGAACCTCACCTACGCCACACCGGACACCGCCGTCCTGAGGGTGGACGACACCACCGGCAACACGTCGACCCCGGACGCGTCGACCGGCCGGTTCTCGGTCCGCGTCGAGTCCAAGACGCAGTACAACAAGGGCCTCTTCGTCTTCGACGTGAAGCACACACCCTACGGCTGCGCGAGCTGGCCGGCGCTGTGGTTCACGGACCCCAACAACTGGCCCGACGCCGGCGAGATCGACGTCATGGAGGCCGTCAACCAGGGCACCGACGGCAACCAGATGACGCTGCACACGACGTCGGGGTGCGCCATGGACGTCAAACGCAAGCAGGCCGGCTCGGCGCTGCAGACGGACTGCAAGAACTCGACCAACGGCAACGCCGGGTGCGGCGTCGAGGGCCCCGCGTCGACGTACGGCACCGGCTTTAACGACGGCGGCGGCGGGTACGTGGCCATGGAGTGGCGCGACGAGGGCATCCGCGTGTGGCAGTTCCCGCGCAGCTCCGTGCCGCCCGACGTCACCGACCAGGCGCCCGACCCGAGCGGCAGGGGCGAGGCCCTGGCCGACTTCCCCAACACGTCGTGCGACATGGGCGCCCACTTCCGGAACCAGTCGCTCATCATCAACATCGACGTCTGCGGCGCCCTCGTCGAGGCAAAGTACGCCGACTCGGGCTGCGGCGGCGCCAGCTGCTCCGAGTTCCAGGCCAACAACCCGGACGCCTTCAAGACGGCCTACTGGGAGTTTGGGGCCTTTCACTTTTACACGGCGTCGTGAGACGGGGGAGGGACCGCGTGGTTGTAAAAGTTGTTGGCGTCGGCTGGGGGGGGGGGGGGGGGGGGGGGGGGCGGGGGTCGAGAGCAATAGACTCGGAAGATTGTCATGAGATGAGATGAACCATGGTTTTGCCACACCAAGGCGCAGGCCACCCGGGTGGGCTATGACCGTGACGGGATCAGTCCGTGACTTTTCCCCTGCTTTCGTGAGCCAGCGAGTACTACTGCTTTTAATTTTTGGGGTGATCAAAAATCGGAACGGGACGGACGGGGAGGAGACAAATCAGGGGGGGATGGGGGAACCGGTGTCGGTTCGAGGTTCGAGCGACCGGACGGGGATCTCTCCCTCTGTTTATAATGCCTACAACACGGGCCCGTCTATATTACAATTCTATTCTTTTGGTCAACGTCCCCCAAATCGTCCAGCGGACCGAAAACCCCCAATAAGCGTGATTTTCGTCCCCCCCCCCCGCGCGCGCCGTCGTCCCGTCGTGAGTGTGTACGGGCCTTCCAGTGTAAAAACTAAAGTGTCCTCCTTTTCCCACAAGACAGACAGACAGCACGTACACACTCCCTTGAAATCAAAGTGGAGAGAGTTTTGGTCTAA